>SRZU01000146.1:0-132627 GCA_013183765.1 Fusarium xylarioides
TAAAAAGTATATCTTATTTTTCTCCGAATTTCGGCAGTTTTTGTGATAGTCTTTTCATTATCATTAAGACTACCCCTCTCTGGGAATCAAAATGCCCGCTCTTCTAGAGGTCTATATAAGACCTAGGGAACTTCTTTTAACTTAGACACTCATTAACTTTTCTATTACATAATATATATCATTAAACTTAGAAAAAATCGCTCTTCTTAACAAATCTACTTTTATCTTAAAAATCCTACCTTATGCCTATCTACAACACAGTTACAACCTTTTTCCCTCCGACTTCTACAGCCTCTTCTGTACCTATTACAGTCATCTATCCTTCGACCTATATCGAATTCATAGGCTATTTTATTCAAGCCTTAACACTTATAGCTAGCACTAACTAAGACTCTAATATCAATTTAAGATGCAATTTTTAATATTATTTGCCTTAAAAATAACTAATCCCTTACCCTAAGTAAGTCTATAAAAGCCCTACTAAAAACCAGGTAAAACCTAGTTAAGAGCTAGGTAAAACCTAGTTAAGACCTAGGTAGAACCTAGGTAGAGACTAGATAGAAACTGGGTTAAAACCAGGTTTCTGGCTAAGTAGAAGGCTAATTAATTATACATATAGCTATATTTCTTCTTACTTCCTGTATATAAGAGTTATATTCTTAATTTACTAGTAAGATATTTAGAAGTATTTATTAGAGTTTAGTTAATATAAATAAAATTAAAAGACTTCTTTACTTATAGAGGAAGTTAATATTCTCTAAAGGTAATAGTATCTTTAATGCAATGTATAAGTATTTTTAAAAGAAGTTAAAGCTAAACTAGGTATATTACTCTTATAACTCTAATATATCTCTTACTAAACCCTAATAGTATATTTAATATATTACCTAGAATAGCATAAATTATCTTATTATATGCTTCTATTTAAGCTAACTTTAAAGCCTAGTTAATGCTAGTATATTTAAGATTAATATATTATTTTAATGCATTATTAAGTTAAAAGATTTAGAGTTAATTCTTACTAGATAGTTATTATAATCCTAATTAAGTATATATTTCTCTTTTATTTATAATAATATAAATACTAATATAAACTTAATAAAGTTATAATTTATACAAACTTTATTGAATTACTGTTGATACTACTGTTTATTGCCTTAGCATCAGTTATCATTTTACGGGGCAAATATGCTTAGTTAGGTAAATTCTGTTTAATTGACTATAGCCTCATTTTGCCTGCTAAAGGACTCTTTAACTTTCAGTTGTAAACTCTTTCTTGCACATAGAATTTTTTTTATCCTATATAATTAACTTTATAGAATTTTCTAGGCAATTCTATTGCATATAAACTCTAAATGCCGCCTATAACAGTCTCCTAGCTATAGGTTAGCAGAGACTATTATTATAAGTGTAATAATGCTTATAATCTAGTATTTAAGCTAAGAGGTATTCCTTAATTTGCAGAGGTACTGTTTAGCTCTGCCTGTAGACCAAGCATCTGTTAAGCGCTACATCTCTCCTTGAAGCTACCTGCTGTAGTAAGAGTTCTTAGGTAAGCAGCAGAGGATATTACACTTAAAGATGGCTAGGCTAAGCAGCTGGTTATCTATCTAACTATTGTAGCTAATTGCTTTTACCTGTATAGCTTCCTCTTATATTGCCCTGTAGGTTGCCTGCTGCTAAAGGGCTATAATATCTCTATTATAGACCCTTTAGTAGCACTTATAGCAAGCAGGGGAGGGTTGCATATACTATTAATAGATAGCAGTTACTAGCTGCTAGTTGCTTGGGTTTAATATCTTAACTGTAATTAAGGTTAGCCTTATTAATCTAATGTAGTTAGGGTAGAGAACTTATAGATAACCTAGGCTTAGCTAGTTTCTTAATAATTTTATAATTATTAAGATAACTTTAAGGGATAGATAGATTAGAAAAGGCTAAAGTTGTAGGGGAGTTGTAGATCCTATTAGTTAAGCTTTTTATAGCTCTTTAACTGGTTAGGCGATGTATTTATTATAATTAGAGTTGCTTGAGATACTGCAGCCTAAAGGTAACCTTATTGATTAAGTTTATTGAGATTTCAGTCTAGCTAGAGACTTTATGGTTGATACTTTTGTAGCTGTTATTGGAATACCTGGGTCCCATTTATTGGTCGTTACTGGGTCAAGGCTATAAAATAATTTATACTAAAATCTTTACTAACTCTAAAGACTCTTTAATATACTATAAAGTCTTTAAAATCCTTAATAAATAGTATAAATAATATTAAGGAAAGGGATTTTAGTAGCATTATATAAGCCCTACTAGTAATAGTTTTAAAGTAGTTATTACTAATTAAGATCTTTAATAGCTTTAAGGTAAAATACTAATATAAGTCTTATATAAGACTAATTAATTAATGTTTCTAGGCTTAGTTAAATACCTGCAAGAAGTAGATCCTATAGGTTATTCTTAGCAATAGCATATAAAGCAAATTGTTATTCTTTGCTAAGTTTATTTCTAGTAAGGCATTAAGAAAATCCTACTATAATACTATCTATTATATAAATTAATAATATTGCTTCTCTTAGCAAAGACTATAGCAGAGTATTAACAAATACTAATTAATATCTAAAGCAAGACTAATATAATCCTATTCTTATACTTACTAAATACTAACTAAACCCTAATATAGACTTAGCTTATTGCATAATAAAGATCTATAATTAGGTAAAATATAAAAAGAATAAGGTTATTATAATATGCCTTAATTGCTTTCTATCCCCTATTTTAAGAGGCATTTAGAATACTATTTAACCTAATATAAATGTAGTAGAATCTTTATATTTTTATTATTATAGCTTTAGAAAGCATTTATCTTTATTATAAGCAATTTTAATATAAGTTATATTAAAACCCTTTATAATCTATATTAATTATAAATATTATAGTACTGCAATTATTAATTAATAGCATTGCAAGCTCTAGGAATTAGCAGTAAAATACAATCTTACTCTAAGTTATACTTTACATATAGCCTTACAGAGACTTAGTATATAAGCCTCTAGTATATTATTTTAATCCCTTTAAAATACTAATAAAATACTAATATAATACTATAATAATAAAGTAATAAAAGGATTTAAAGTCTTTTATATTATAACTAATTAAACTAATAGTTAAACTTAATAATAATAATAATAATCTTTCTTATTTAAGAGATTTATTTAATATAATATCTTTAAGTATCCCCTAATAGGAGTTAGCATTTATACTAAGTAAGAAAGGTAATATAAGTAATAACTAAAAGCATATAAAGTATATTATATATAATTATAAACTGTATTTAAATAGTATACTAACTAGGTTATAGATAGGGTTTATTAGTATTAGAATAAAATCTATTGCTAAGAAAAAAAGAAAAAGGAAAGAAAAAGAATATAAATTATAACTAGGAAAACTTAAAGCTTAAGCTTAAGCTTATAACTGTAAAGATTAAGTTAGAAAAAGTATAGGTTAAGAAGCTTAAGTTAGAGTTAGAATTAAGAACTTAGTAATTAAATAGTATCTTATTTTATTATAATAAAGACATTCTATTAGGCTTAAATTAGGGTTTTATTAGCTTAGAATATAGTAATTTGCCTAAATCTAATAGAGTAATAATAGCAATTAATTAGTACTTAGGTAAGGCTAATTAAGTAATTAGCAACCTAGGCAAGCTGTATTTTATGTAAGTCTAAGCTGCCTTTAAGTATAACTTAAAACAGGCTAGAATTAAAGAAAATTAGTATATTATAAAGAACTTAAAAAAGAATAAAAAATACCTTACCTGCATAAGTATATAAGGCTTAATAGATCTCTTGCCTAGTATTTAATAATATTAGTTATATATTAGGAAAGGTTTATATACTAGTTTCTATTAGTATAGGATTGGCTTTTATAAGAGCCTAAAGACTAGTTATAGGATATAATATAGTTAATCTTTAATTAGTCTCTAAAAGGGGATATATAGGTAAAGAGTCTAAGCTATATAAGGGATAAAATATAGGCCCTAGTAATAGTATATAAACCTCTAAATAGTATTATAATTAAGGTAGTAGTATATCTTAATTAGTAAGAATATAAAGTAATATTAGGCTTAAGAGAGAATTTAAATAAATATTTAAGAGAGCTTATAAGTGCATTTTATCTGTATTAGATTAATACTAAAGCAGGCTAAGAGATAACTCTTTATTAAGTCTAGATAGATTTTAAATTAGTAAAGAAAATGAATTTAAACTTAAGTTAAAGGAGATAGTAATAATCTTACTAGGCTCTTATTAATAAATTATAAAAGTATTCTATTAAGATTAAGATAGCATTTAAGTAGTATTAAAGCTAGCTTTAGTTAGTATAGAATTATATAAAGAGAGTAAATAAAGTAGCAATTTAAAATCAGTATTAATAGCATTTTACTCTAGTAAGACTAAAGATAGCTATAAATAAGATAGATCTTAAATAAATAATTTATAGAATCCTTAAAGAGTTAATTTTAAAATAAAGTTAATAATTAAAAAGAAAATATATAAAAAATAAGCTCTAGTTAGGTAATATTTAGTTTACTAAAATAATAGAGTTATATTAAGATATTATAAGCTTTATAAAGGTATAAAATAAGACCTTTAGTATTAGTATAATAATGCTAAAGAGATATTAGATTAGTCTTTTAATAGGAATTAAAGTAAATTATACTAATAAAAGATAAATTATTAGTTGCTATTTAGGTTATATAAAGAAGATATTATAGCAGTAAAAAACCTTGCTATAATAAAGAATAGGTACTTGCTAAAGTAATATTAGAAAAGTAAAAAATAAAAAATAAAAAAAAGCTTTTTAAGTTTATTATAATATTTATATTTATAAAAAATAACTTACTTAATTATTAGAAGGATTATTAATATAACTCTAAATTAGCTAATTTCTAGGTCTTATAAAATGATTATAATATATAAAATAAGCTTCTTAAATAATATATAAATATTAATATTATTTAATAAAAATCTTTAAAAAAAGAGAAAATAATACTTATATATTAGCTTAAGCTCTATAGCGGTAATATTATTATTATAAATAAGATAATAAAAATATATTATAGAAGAGTACTATATTAATTAAGAGTTAATCTTCTATTAGCCTTATATCAGTCTTATATCAGTCTTTAGTTAGGTTCTTATTAGTATTTAAGAGGGGTTAAAGAGGTATAAGAGTTAAGGTTCAAACTGGGTTTAAACTGGCTTTATACCTAGGAAAAAATTCTACTTAGTTATCTAGTCCCATTTATTTAAGCGTTAAACTGGAATTCTTATCTTAAACCTTTAACCTTTTATTAAAATTCTAGTATTATAAGTTAGGCTTAGGATGTAAGTTTTTAACTTAGCTTTTTGCTTAGTTTTATTAGGGTTTTATTTGCCTTCTACCTAGGTTTTTATCTAGCTTCTAACTTGCTTTTATAGCAGTTTAAAATAGGATAAGAACTATATTCTAGATAGCTTCTATTAGGAACATATATAGGTTTAATAACCCTTATATAACCCTAATAAAAGCCCTATTAAACCTTAATAAAACCTACTTTCTATGCTAATGCAAGCTTAATGCTAACCTTTTCTTACTCTAATCTACCTTTCTTTTATCTTAATATAATTATATTAAGTAATATCCTTTTAGCTAAAAGCTAAATAAGTTATAACCTGCATCTAATTATCCTTTTATATGTATTTCTTTCTTAATCTTACCTAGTTATAACTTAGTTATAACTCTATTTTAACTCTCTTTTAAACTAAAAATAAAAAACCTTTTATTAAGTATAATATTAGTAAAAGATTCTATTACTATACTAATAAAGATAGGGAAATATGCCCTATTACTATAAGTTTTTACCTAGCTTAAACCTAACTTAAATCTAGCTTAAACCTATTTAAAACCTAGGTCTAACCTAGTTTAGAAGCCATTTAAAGGCAGCTTAATAGCTAACTACTACTACAGTTATTTTAAGCATTTAATCTACATTAATCTAACTCTAAGTAGTAATAGAATTAATAGTAGTATACCTTCTACTACTACTAAAATAAATCTTATTAGTAAGTAATATATAACCTAATTAAAACCTAGTTAAAACCTAAATCTAACCTAGATAGAATTCATTTACTAGAGTTATATAAATTACATTAATATTATTAAAAACTATAATATTAACCTTAATACTTCTTTTAGTTTTTTACTTTCTATTGCTTCTACTACTAATATTAATTTAGCTAAAAAGAAATATCTTTCTCTTAAGCAATTTGCAGGAAACCTTACTTTAGTCTATTCTAAAGCCTATAAGATTGATGCGTGAGAATCACAGCTCTCCCGAATAGCAGGTCATAGTTAATCCGGTCCTTGGTGTTTATCTTACAACACCAAGGCCCACTCTCAGAATTAACCTAGCATACCCTTCTAAATACTTTCATTTTGCCTTATAAGCTGTAATTCAGTATTAAATAGTAGTAATTATAAAAGATCTATAGTACCTAACTATCTATAATTAGCACTATAACTACTATTAAGCAACCTCTAAGCCTGCAGAAGGTTATTATTACCTTTAGTACCATTTATTAACCTCTTAATAACCTTAATTACTATTACCTATATAAGTGCTATTAAAAGCATTCTTAATAGTATAAATTACACTTAAAATTAGCAGTTATTTAATCCCTTAAGAAGCACTAATTAAGAAGTTATTATTATATATATACACTATAACCCTTAATCCTTGCCCTTATATACACATTATATTACAGCAAAAAGCCAAAAAGGTAAAAATTTGTACCTTACATTTAAATTTAAACCTATAACTTTTAGCTTTTCTAGCATTTACCTAAAAAAGCATGCTTTACCTTATATAATTGCTAGCATATATAAGTAGAAATTATCTCTATTAATGCATTCTTTTATAAAGTTAACTTACTTTTATAATAGCCTTACTTTTTCTTAAATAATTAGCCTTTTTATATTAATTTTTAATTTAAAAGTACTAATATTACTAAAAAAGAGGCCCCCTAACTGCATTTACTTAGGTCTACTACTTAGTTATAGAAATCCCTAAAGGGAACTAAGCAGAATAAATCCTTTAGCTATCTAACATTTACAGGCAAGACCCTCTAAGTAGTATACTAAGATAAAACTGAGGTTAAGAGGTGTAAGATAGCTTAGTTAAGTAGTATAGTCTTTAGTATAAGGCAGCTACCTCTTATAATCATTAGATAGGGAAGAGCTACTATTCCATTAGACTACTATTAAGGTATATTATATCTTTACTTACTTAAAGTAATTAGTATAACTATAAGTTATATACCTTTTAATATAACTACTATATACTTTTAATTAATATATTATTTAATACTGCTCCTTTACACCTTATATGCTAAAGTCATTTTAAGGCTATTATAATTGCATTTTTGCTATAATGGTATGATCTAACTATAGAGATAATATAGGTGATTTACTAAGCTAGCAATATAGCAGCCTATCTAATTCTGCATAATGATAATAGCAAGATAAGTCTCTTAATAATTGTAATAATAGTTAGCATTTAGTATCTCCTTAATCTCTAGGTTATTAGCATACTATCTATCTATTAGCTCCTTAGCTGCATTATAATAATAAGTCTAGGGATAATGAATTAAATTCTTTATCTTAATAACTACAACTATAACTATAAGCCAGTTAATGCTCTATTCTCTATAATCTAAGAGAATAAGAGGATAATATTATAGATTAAATTGCAGAGAATAAATCTATACTTATATAGGGAGTATACTTCTATTAAATAATAGAGGAATATTATCCTATTTAAGCTCTTAATGCATTTACTATTTAGGATAGTAATATAGCCTTATAGATATAATAGATACTAAGTTACTAGGTCTTTAAGTCTACAATTGCAGATATGCTTATTAAGTATCCTTATGCTAGGCTCTTATATCTTAAGTATCTTCCCTAGTAGTAAGAGTAGGTGCAGTAGAGGTTTAATGTCTATGCATTTAATTAGTAGAATTAAGTAAAATTAATTACTACTTATTATCTACATTCTATAAAGATCCTAGAGGTATAGCTAGGTAGACTACTAGTACCTTAAGATAATCTATTAGAGGGATCTAATAATAATCTTATAGTATAATAATAATGCAAGACTACTATTAATACTATGCAATCTATAGGCAGTAATATTAGTAAGAAGATTTAAAAGGAGATACTTAGCATCTTTAACTCTAATAATCTTAATAATAAAGATTATTAAGGTCTTATTACTACTAGTATAAGTAAGATAATCTATACTAATATATATATATTTTATAAGCATTTCTATTTATTTAAGCATTTTAGTAAGTTTAGTCTTATAGAATACTATATTAAAATGCTTACTAAGAAAGCTAGTACCTAGCTAATATCTAAGTTAGATAAAGCTAGTTATAATTAATTTCTTAATCTTCCTATTAATAAATTCAGTTAAAAGCTTATTAAATAGTTTAAGTATCTTAATATAGAAATCCTAGAGGATCTTTATTAAACTTAATTTACTTCTAAGCTTATTCTTTATAGTATTACACTTACTTAATAGGCTTAGTAAAAAGCTAGTCTAGCTAAGTAAGTTAAATATAATAAAGATTATACTATTATTTCTATACTATTTAACTAGATAGATATTAAGATCTTATATTTCCTTAAATATCCTAAGGAAACTACATTACTAATAGCATTTATTAAGTAGTATAAGTAACATTAAACTATAATTAAATACTTTTATTATTACTAGAATTAAGGTAATAGAGGCAAGTACTAATATAAGTCTAATTGCTATTTAGGCAGAAATAAGGGTAGTTAATTTAATTAATGCCCTTATAATAAATGCTTTAGCTCTAAGTAATAAGATAAATATAACTAATTAAGGTAAAATAACTAATACTATAGCAATTAACTATTACAGTTATATATAAAGAATAAGAAGAATAATAATAAATAAGGCAATTATTATTACAGTAATAACCAAGATTGCTACTCTTACTTGCATAATAATAACTACATTTATTATAATATTAAGGAAGAGAAGAAAGTTTATTTTAAATAGAAATATTCTACCTTAGAAGATAAAGGGGATAAATTTAAGTTAAATAGAGCTAATACTAATAGCAACAGTAAAAGTATTTGCTTCTCTTAATTAATATCTTCTTAATAAGCATACTTTAACTATATAATAGGCAGCATAGTACTAGCAGATATTATATAAAAGTTTCCTTGCAGCATCTACTATTAAGTCTTTCCTAGCTAGGCTATACTGTAAGAATATAGAGCTGCAAGATCTTATATTAGCCCTATACAGTTAATAAGCAAGCAGATACCTGCTAAGTCTAAACATTACATCTATTATTATAGAGATTTTCTATCTTATAATAAGCTTTATAGATACCTAAAGTCTAGATATTCTAAGAAGTTAGCTATATAAAAGGTTACTTTTTAGGTTAATAATACAATTATATCTATAGAATATATTCCTGTATATATTTACTATTAACTGCAGGTTTATAAGGTTAATAGTAACTATATATACCTTAAATTTAATGCTATAAGCTCTCTAGGAGGAGAGATAGCTTCTATCTATACTAATACTAGGTGCAGAAAACCAGTTATTTCTAGGGAATAGTTGCAAACACTTTAGCATACTATTAAGGAAAAAACGCCTATCTTCATTTAAGGAGTTAATAATAAGGTAGGAAAGCTATATAGTAAGTAAGTAACATTTACATTTTATATTAATAGTATCTATTATAATAGATTAGATGCAGGCTATATAGAGTTTACTTGCAGAGCCTAGATTTAGGATAGAATGCTATCTTTATCTCTTAAGGCTTTACTTAGGAATAAATAGATAGCACTATATAGCATTAATATTATAATAACTAATAAATATCTATATTATACTAGTCTAGAGGAGTTTTTTATTCCTTTTACTATCTCTTAGCTCTCTTAAAAGGTTAATTAATAAGTAATAGTAGCTTAGCTAATAACAGTTCCTACTAGATAGATACATCTTATACCAGTAACCTAGAAAGAAGTCCCTAAAGGAAGAACATTTATATTTAATAGCTATATTAATAAAGCCTTTAATGCCTTTATAAACTTAAGTACTGCTTTAGGAGTTATAATTATTAATAATACTAATAAAGATATTACTTATTAGAGAAAGTAGAAGCTAGAGAACATTAAAGAATGTAAGGAAGAATAGATATACTTCTCTAGCTTATAGAAAGCTGCTAGTCTAGCCTTAATAGCAATAGCTAGACTAATAGCCTCTAGCGCATTAGATAGAACTACTAGAGGTATAGAATAAGTTACAATCTCATCTAATATTAATCTTACTCCTAAAATTAGCACTATTACTGCCAGAGAACTTATTCCTTAAGCTATAAATAGCCCCTTAACATCTATCTTAGAGGTAACCCTTATAGGCACTACTATAAACCTAATATAAGATATAGGAAGTATAATTCTAGAAGATATTAAAGACTCTAAGCTGCTATATAAATAGTAGAAAAGGAATAAAAAGAAGTAGCCTCTTTTAATAGTTAAGGAGCTTCTAGAGTTAGAATTATTAGTCCTAGATAAGCTAGCTCTTACCTTCTCTATTAATAGAAAACCTAAGATAGTTATCTATAAGTTAATTCTAGAATTACCTTAAGTGCTATATTAAGTATACATTTAGAGATAATTAAATCTCCCTAAGATTAAGACTTAAGAGGGAATTTATATTTATAATAATAGCTTTAGATTTGTAAAGTAGGCTTAAGATCTATATACTAAGTATACTACTCTATAGATAGATTTAAGTCTTATTTACATTCTAGAAGGCAAATTAATAACTATACCTCTAATTAATAATTAGTATAAGTAGAGAGTTACTTAGTAACTATATGCTTATAGGCTAAAAGATTAAAATCTTATTAATTAGATCTTTAATAAGCTATATAATTAGAAATAAATAGAGTAGGTAACTAAGTTAATACTATTTGCAGCTTTAGTCTTTATTATCTAGAGAATAGTTAATAGAAAACCTAAAGGTTAAGCTATAATTAATCTAAAAGCCTTAAATAAAGTTATAATTCCTAATAGCTATCTGTTACCTAGATAGGAGGATATTATTATGGCCTTGCAAGGTATAACTTATATCTTAGCAATTAATACATCTTCCTTCTTCTTCTAATTTAGAGTTATGCTAGAACATTAAGATAGGTTTATAATTATAAGTTATAGAGAATTAGAAAGATTTATAGTTACTTCTATAGGCTTTTATAACTCTCTTGCATATACTTAATAGTATATAGATAGACTTTTACATTTATACTATAGCTTTTATTATACTTTTATTAATAATATTATAATCTTCTTTAAGTCTACTAAGGAGTATACTTAGCATATAGATATACTCTTTAGACTCTTTATTTCTAAGAACTTATCTATCTTTTTAATAAAGAGCTAGATAGGCTATCTAAGTGCCTAAGTATTAGGATTTTATATTAATACTCTTAGATTATTAATAATAGTAAAGAGAGTTACTACCTTTACTAAGCTAGAGTTTTTATAATAGCTTATAGCTCTTAAATAATATATTAAAGTAACTAGGTATATTTAATATCTTATTCTATACTATACTAAGATTATAAAGCTATTGCAGAAGCATAAAGTTGCCCTTTTAGCTAAGAGAAGAAAGAATAATAAGATTATTAATAGCAATAAAGGAAAAAGAAAGTTATATATAAAGATAATATACTATAATCCTATACTAGCAGAGAAGATTACCTTTTAGATTATATAAGAGCAAATTGCCTCTAGGAAGGGTTTAGTTTATCTTAATTTAAAGAAGTATCTCTTTCTTTAACTTAATGCTAGCATTTAGTAAGGCTTTAAAGCAGTTCTATATTATATAAAGGATAGATATATCTAGAAGGAGGATGCTTATATTCCCTTTAATATTATTATATCTATCTGTTTTATTAGTAAGATATTAATAGCAGTAGAGATAAGATATAGACTAATAGAGCTAGAAATAGTAGTACTAGTCTAGGCAATAAAGAGACTAAAAGTATATATTAAATCCTTTAAAGGATCTCTTACTGTATTTATAGATTACTTAGTAATAAAATAAATTATTAAGAAAATAACTTTAAATATAATAAGTATTAATTATACTAATAGAAGACTTATTAATGCCTTAATTTATCTTTTAGAGTATAAGCTATATATTTTTTATATTCTTAGAAAGAAGAACTTTATTCCTAATGCCTTTAGTTGCTTAGAGGCTTTAGAGACTAATAGTAATACTTGTAGACTTTACTTTAATTACATTGCACTTAATAATATATATATAGGCATAAAGTTACTTATATCTAAAGAGATAAAGAATAGGTTTATCTAGGGGTATCTTAATAATATAAAGTATCTACCTATTCTTAAGATAATTCTTAAATCTAAGGGTAAAGCAGTTAATGCTAATCGATTAAATGGCAAGGATGCAGTATCTACTTTAAAGCGCAGTATGCCTTTTGCTTTAAAGGATAGACTTCTATATTATAAACAAACTAATAGATATCTTTATTTATATATTCTATACTCTATAATTAATAAAATCCTAAAGATAGTATATAAGGATTAGAATTATCTTAGAATTAAAAGGATAATAAGGGAATTATTAGGACTCTTAATATATAATCTTACTATAAGAATCTAAAAATACATTTATAGTTGCAAGATATGTTATCTAGGATAGATAGACTAATAATAAAGAATTAGCAACTATATGCTAATATATCCCCCTATTACTCCTATATATACTATTATAATTAACTTTATTACTAATCTTCCCCCTGTCTTATTAGTTAGAAGCCTGTAGGCAATTAAAGGATTTAATCTCTTTAATTAGCTTATAATAGTAACTTGCATAATAAGTAAGCATTATCTTCTAATCCCTAGATACTTAATATACAGCGCTAAAGACTAGGCTATTACCTTAGCATAGATGCTATTAATAGCAGATTAAGGAATTCCTAAGGTTATTATCTTAGATTATAATAGAAAGTTTACTTTACTATTCTAGTAAAAGCTATAAAGTAAATTTAAATATAGACTTACTATAACTATAGCATACTATCTAGAAGCTAATAGTCTATCTAAAAGAAGAAACTAGACTGTTAAGATCACTTTACGCTTTTACTATATTAAGAATCCTTTAGCAGATTAATCTTATATTCTTCTAATACTTTAATAAAATCTAAATAAAGCATATAATGCTAGAACTAAGATAAGCGCATATAAATTCCTTTATAGGTTTAAGCTAATAAGCGCTCTTAATCTTATTACCCCTATAAAGGATATTATAAATCTTTCTTATTTCTAAGAAGTTATTTGCAAGGAAGCTTAACTAGCTATAGATTTTACTATAATAAAAGGAAAATATTAGTATAATAATAAGTATTATTCTATTACATTAAAAGAAGGCAATTGCATCTATCTGCAACTTTATAAAGGCTACAATCTTCCAAGAAAGCTATTAAAGAAATAGTTATAGCAGCAAACTAGTCCCTTTTGCATTAAATAAGTTATTAATAATCTAGCCTATAAATTAAAGCTTCTAGATTAGTAAAAGATCTATCTAGTTATCTTAGTAAAGTATCTTCTTCTAGCATATACTAATAACCTTATTAATAAATAGCCTAGGCCTATAGAAGGAAAACCTATTAATAAGAATTACTATAAAGTTAACTTTATTATTAAGAGATAGGTATAATGCCTTAGAAAGAATGCTATTCCTTTTAAAGGATTTCTTATTTAATAGAAAGGATAAGGTCTTAAATACAATTAGTAGGTAAAGACTGCAGATATATTAGAAGAGCTTATAAAGTCCTTTTACAAGAAGCATTCTAAGTAATTTACTAATAAAGAACTGCAAAGAAGCAGTTAGATAAAGAAGATCCTAAAGAAGATTAATTAAGGGAATTAATTAATATAGAATATGTATATATTAGATAATAATAGAATAGTTAAGGATAACTAGAAGGTTTCTTTAGAGGCTGGCTATATAATGCGTAAGAATTACAGCTCTCCTGAATAGCAGGTTATAGTTAATCCGGTCCTTGGTGTTTATCTTACAACACCAAGGCCCACTCTCAGAATTGACCTGGCATACCCTTCTGAATACCTTCATTTTGCCTTACGAGCTGTAATTCGGTATTAAAGATTCTCTTTTTAAAGCCTAATAAAACTAAAAAGAAAGCCTCTCTCCTAGTTTATAAATAGCCTCTATATATTAAGAGAAATTACCTTAATAAGGTTAATTAGACTTAAGCTAAGCTTAAGGTAAATATATCTAGAGCTACTTATAGTACCTGCAAATTATACATTAAAGGCTAAAAGACTTAAACTAAAAAGCTAAAAACTAGTATATTAAAACCCTAATATAATTTATTTTAATTATTAATATATTATATTTAGCATTCTGCTATAATAGAACTATAAGTAACTGTTTTCTTATTTAGTATTTTAGTTATTATCCTCCTAATATCTATAATAGAAAGGTTCTTAAAGGTTGCTTTAATGCTATACTAATTAGTATCCTAAGTAATAAGGAATCTAACAGTAAAGATTCTAAAAACCCTAAGGAAACCCTTAAGGAACTTAAGCAGGAACTTAAGTAGGAACTTAAGCAGGAACCTAAAAAGTAAATCCTTTAAAACGCTAATAGAAGGTCAATTTAAGCCTAGTTAGAACCTAGTTTAAAGATTATTAGAAGGCAGATAGAAGGCTAATAAAAGGTCTATATTATATTATAGGATTTCTTTCTTTTTTTACTATTTACTAGGTATTTTCTAGCATTAAGAGATATATACCTAGGGTTTATTTTACTATTATAAGAGAGCTAAATAAGGCAAATATAATCCTAATAATACCTTTATGCAACCTGTATAATTCTATGACTTATGTGGTATATAACCAGGGTGCTTCGCTGAGCTAGTGGGGGTGGATTTTACAATGTGACCTATTTTAGATTACATTCCGAGCTACCACGCGGAATGGAAGAGACCCGTACCCGTAGGTCCCGTCACAGCCTGGTTTGGTTTGGCCTGGCCTGGCCCTGAACAGAACTGAATGCGCCAAAACATCAAATCTTATTGGCACTCTCTACTTGTCCCATTGTTTCCTTCAGCATCGACAGCATCGCCAACTCGTATCATCAACAAACACCACGCGATTGATCATTTCGTATCTCGATTATATTCGCAGCCTCCCATCGCGTTTCATTCGTTGACGATATCTCTCGCCCGATCGCGCGTCCATCACAGCGTCCCTCGCAATGGACGAGTCCCCCGTGAAAACAGAGGGCGCCACTCGTCATCGCGCTGGATACAAATCATGGAAGAAGAAGTATAGAAAGATGCGCATCGTGTTCGATCACAAGATGCATGATGGCGAGGAGTTGCACAAGAAAGAAGACAAGGCTGCTGCATTGGTCAAGCGCTTGGCTGTTGAGAACGAGTAGGCTATCTCCAGTGCATCAGCCATTTGCCAACAGACACGATACTGACCTACTATCAATAGCCGCTTATTGGATCTATTACTCGAAATCAACAATTCTCCCCAGATTCCTCCCGAGAAACAAGTCGATGTATCCTTCGAGCCTCCAACCCAAGCCGATGCGCTTGTTCATCCCCTGGATGAAGAACATGAGCTACATAAAGACACACTCAAGAAGAAGCTTGAAGACCTCGTCAAGAGTGTACCACATTCATCATACAGCAGCGCCAAGGAGACATTACCACAAATCGTCAACGATCTTAAGGCTGTCGATGGCGAAACCTATCCTGCTGATTTCTTATCTGCGGATGACATCGACAACTACATCTACGAAATCGATATGGCCCTCGACCCTGAGAACATGCTTCCTACACTCGCTCCCCGAGCTCATCCTGGTAACCATCATCAATCACATCCACATCTTAAGAATCCCACAAGTGTGACAAATTGGCTGCGCAAACATGCCCCCAAAATTTTCCTCCAGGACGGAGAAGCACACGGAGACGCAGACGATGCTGAGGGTGGCCATACCGGCGGCCGTAAGACGCGTGGATCACGAGGTGAGCGCGGTGGAAGAGCTAGCACAAGGGGGAAGCGCGTCAGTGCTGCAGCTCGCTCAGCAGCAGCCGCAGATCGTGATGTGGACGCCAGCATGGATGAGGATCAGGAGCCTGCATCAACACCTGCTGTCAGAGGCAAGCGCAAGAGAAATGCAGAAGACGACACTGGATACAAGCCCCGTGGCTCATCAACGAGGCCAACCAAGAAGAAGCGTAAGAGCGAAGCAGCAGAAGGCACACCAAGCGCACGCAAGTCCAAGAAAGATAAGGAGGCGCCTCTAGCTTCTGCTGAATAGGCCCGGCATAGGGCTGATCAGATACGTCTGTGTCCAGACACGCAACCTTGCAATGAGAGGTGCTATTGTTAGAGCGAGAGTAGCCGCTCTCGACTGTATGGTCAAAGCTTGCAAAATTGTATTACTACATATCGAAATCGAAGAACGGAGCCCTACGGACAGAATCCATATGTATGCGAAAATCCCCGGCATCAGAATAGCATGCCTCGACAACCGCGGTTTTCCTTCCGGCCAACCGAGGCCATCTCGATCGGGTCAACCCGGGCCTACGGGTGTGTTTATCCTCTGTACTTGTCAGTCTTTGATGTCAGCCTTTTATATGATCCTTTTCATTTTTATATACACGTGCGGGCTTAAGCCGAGGCATTCCCCGCCACGGGGCTGCATACAGACGCTGAAGCTAGGAACGCGCACATCTGGTTTCTTTGGAACGGGGGAAAAGGGAAACAAGGAGTTGGTTGCTATTGTTGCTTTTCTGAAACAGGGAATTATTTTGGAGATTGGGTGTCGGTTACGCTAGCTACGGACAACTACCGAGGTTTGACAGCAAGCAGTATGACAGAAAGAGGCGTCCGAAGCGGCATCTACCAAGAGCAGCTGTGCATTCATGTATCGTACATGTGAGAAGAGGTCCAGGGACATGTTTCAAGGTCCAATAGATTTGCTTTAAGCTCAATTTGAGCACATCTTATGACTCTACCACCCTTTGATCCGCGACTAAAGAAGGACTAGGAGGAATGCACTATGGGGAACAAGTGGTCACAATGCGAATGGCCGGGGAAGATCTAGGTGAAGAAAACTATAAAGCTGGGTATCCCATCTTGTCTATATGCTAAGAACAAACTTGCTTTCTACATGGCATCTGCTTTCCAATACTCGGTGGCATGATACATGCTGTCTCCTCTTCAAATCTTTGCTTTTACATATTCAGAAAACCCAACATCCTATCCAACCACAATGACGATGGAGGAATGCTTTTCATAAGTCGTTAGCCGACTGCATATGTCTATGCAGAAGGTTCCGGTTCATGATTGCTCTTGACGAAGCCAACTTCCTTTCTTCTGAGGAAGTGAGTGGCCAAGAGATCGCAAGAGGTGACGCTCTTGTGGCTCTCAAGACTGTGAGATGCTATTTAGGTTGTGACAACATATTCGACGCCGATTCTATAAGAGTTCATGAAATAGTGGCTACTCTTTGCGGAGGCATAAGAGGCCAGGAAGGTGGAAGCGGAATTAGAGGCTAAAGGGAGGCTGTGCAAAACGACAGATGACAATGCGTTTACAGCTTCTCCTTGAGGGTTCGCTTGAGGCGGCGCTCAACGGCATCCATGTACTCGTTGGTGGTGACATAGTCCTTGCGCTCAGACTTGCCAGTGGCAAGAGCAAGATCCTTGGTCATGATACCGTCAATATCGACAGTGTCAATGCAAGCCTGCTCAAGGCTCTCAGCAAAGGCGACAACCTCGGGGGTATCGTCGAGCTTTCCACGCTGGACGAGACCACGGGTCCAGGCGAAGATGGAGGCAATGGGGTTGGTGGAGGTCTCGTTGCCCTTCTGGTGCTCACGGTAGTGGCGAGTGACAGTACCGTGGGCAGCCTCAGACTCGAAAGTCTTGCCATCAGGGGTGATGAGAACGGAGGTCATGAGACCGAGAGAGCCGAAGCCCTGAGCGACAATGTCGGACTGGACATCACCGTCGTAGTCTGTAGATGTTAGCTTTCATGCGTTTCAAGTATAAAGAACCTGAACAAGTGTTCGGGCCACTAGGATGGGCTTACTCTTGAGGGCCATGATGTAACCACCAGAGCTCTTGATCATCTGGGCGACCATGTCGTCAATGAGACGGTGCTCGTACCAGATCTTCTTGGCCTCGAAGTCCTTCTTGTAGGTGGACTCGTAGATCTCCTGGAAGATATCCTTGAATCGGCCATCGTACTTCTTGAGGATGGTGTTCTTGGTGCTCATGTAGAGAGGGAGCTCCTTGTCAAGAGCCAGCTTGAAGGAAGCGTGAGCGAAACCGGTGATGGACTCATCGGTGTTGTACTGGGTCTGAGCGACACCGCCGCCGTTCTTGAACTGGAAGACCTCAATCTCTTGAGGCTGGCCACCCTCGGGGGTGTAAACCATGGAGAGCTTACCAGGGCCGGGCAGGACAGCGTCCTTGGCGCGGTACTGGTCACCAAAGGCGTGACGGCCAATGATGATGGGCTTCTTCCAGCCAGGAACAAGACGGGGAATGCGGGGGATGACAATGGGCTCACGGAAGACGGTGCCACCAAGGGCATTTCGGATGGTTCCGTTGGGGGAAAGCCACACTGGACATGCAAGTTAGCCGAATTCAATTTTGTTAAGCTGACTACTGCAGGTTTCATTCGCTTTTGCTGCTGTTTGTTTCCCCTCATGTTGCTTTTCCTGCATGCCTCATGTATGCGGGGTTGCGATTGGCGGGGTGAACATCGAGGCGCAACGCGAACTAATACAGAGTCGGAATGGGAATGAACTTACTCTGCTTCAGCTTGAACTCCTCGACACGAGCCTCATCGGGGGTGATGGTAGCACACTTGACACCGACGGAGTACTTCTTGATAGCCTCGGCGGCATCGATGGTGACCTGATCGTTGGTCTCATCACGGTACTCAAGACCAAGATCATAGTACTTGAGGTCGATGTCGAGGTAAGGAAGGATGAGCTTATCCTTGATGACCTGCCAGATGATGCGGGTCATCTCATCACCGTCGAGCTCGACGACGGGGTTCTTGACCTTGATCTTCTGGTGGGAGGCCATTGTGCGGACGGCGAAGGGAGAGATGGTTTGGATAGCACCGAAGGAAGCTCGGAGAGGGCGGACGGCGGATGAACTAACAGCGACACGGCGCAGCGAAGACGAGAGAAGAGATTGTTGAACGGAAGAGGCGAAGACAGCGGCGGGCATGATGGGCGAAAAAAAGAAGAGGAAGAAGTTGGGAGTTTATAAAAGAGGTATAAAAAGGGTCTGGGTACGGTAAGGCAGCCAGGTACGGGAACTGGACTCGGGAATCGTCGCCGGAAGTTTGGCTCGACTTGGGACTTTCCTTTCCTTGAGTCGCTCGCTAGTCGTTACAAACTGCAAGTGCAAGTGCCCAGCGCGGGGTGTAACTGCAACACGGACGTGTAACTGCAACACGGACGGGCAAGCGGTTGGTTTGGGGTCGGAAGTGGAGGTCGGAGGTCGGGTTCAGGAAGGTGCTTGGGGTGTGGTTTTGCACCTTCTAAAACTTCAACCGAGGATAGGTTTTCGGTTGATGTGCGGCGTCCGAGAGGAAAACCGACGATGCGACGAGGGAAGGAGAATATGGGGTAAGTGTTGGGCAGGCAGGTGTGATGGATGCGTGGTTTCCCCCCAATGAGACGGGGTGAATTTGATCAAGAGGCGCCGCTAGTCGAATTGGAAGCTGGGGAATTTCGTCAGGTGTTAGTTACAGATGCGCGCGTAAGCAAGAATGGGAAGAGGGGAAATGGTTTATGAGGCGATTCATGTTTTGAGTGTTTTCTTTTGCCTCCGGCCTTGAGGGGTGTGAGTTTTAGGAAACGTTTGTCCTGACGGGACCACGAGGGCTTGGGTAGTGCTTCTTTAATTCAGCAGAAATAGGATGATCCAATCCGAGATCAGATCTATAGTATTTAGCTGCTAGAATCCTCAGATGAGGCGAATCTAGAAAAGGCCTTGCGGTCTTCTAAAGTGCTCATGAGGAATATCGTTGGTCAATGACGATACAACTGTATCATGACACCTGTTGTGGCTGACAATTGATCACTGACAACGAGCGAAGCTAGCAACGACATGACATATAAAAGCTGCACTTACAAGACTCGATTCGATCGAAACGTCGTTTTCTTCTGGTGCTGAAGCTGCTGACAAGAAACAATGATGATGATGTAGAGATGGGATTTCAGCCAAAATAGAGAGAGAGAAATAGGAAGGACAAAGGAACATTCAAATCCAATTCTTCCGACAACGGACTGTTCTCTTTTCCTTTTAGCCTTGTAGGGTCCAAGGCCGAAGACGGATGATGCGGTGCGGGATATCAAACGTGGCTGACATGATCTTTTTAGACAATCGCATGCTGTGATATGACAGGGGTCGAGTCTCTCTATCTATAGTGTCTACATATGACGTACTTGTCCAACATGAAGCTCAACTTGACCTCAATTGACCATCTCACGATGATTTTCGAGAGTCTTTAGACCCCTCGTAGCCTCAATTACGTCCCCCCAACTCTCAGGGTGTGTCTGGAGTATTCCTTTTCTCTTCCTGCCAGGTTCTTTTGGGGATGAGGCTCGGTACCTGACCGAGCTGGGGCACCGCATCAAAAAAAAGCCCAGCCAGTCCCAGCCTCGACGGTTAACACTAGTGTCGATGGGTTCCGCACTTGGTCCCCCGCTCAGTGGGGGACGTGGACTACCGCCGGACGCTATGGCTGCTTGGCTTTAAATTAGGGGCTACATCTCGTGCATGACAGCTGCTCTTGTTTTTGCCTCATCTCGGTGTTACTGTCGCCGAGTGCGGGAAGCTTCTCAGTTGCATTTTGATACGGTTACAGGTGGTCGGCCTTAAAACAGGAGCCGGAAGCAAGCGGGTCCGATGCAAGCCTCAGATCTTCCATCTGGTGTAGGTAGCATGATGATGCTCTGAGCTTCATATTCATTGATTTATATAAACCCTTTTGGTACACTCTACCGGGAATAACACCTCCCGGCCTCTTGTATCTCGGCGCGGAGCGCATCTCCGTTCTCCAACTCGGATCTCCGGTCAGAGTATCCACTCTCCGCGCCGTCATCGGGGGACGATGTTCGGTTGATGTCCGAGCAAAAGGAATGAGATACCGACATTCGATGCCGGGTTTTAGAGTCGGGATATGTTGTGATAATGTGATTATGAGCATCTGAATATAGTTCCAGCTTAATCATTACCTCTGGGTAAGCATATTTCCAACTTGCTTCGCGACAGTTGTGTTCCGTTGTTCGAGTCGGATACGTACTTGTCCCGCGAGAATCATCAGAGTTCACGGGCCCTCCGACAGTGAAGGAATGAACAGGCATTTAAATACCTCATTCAGTCGAAACCAATGGTTGCTGTAGCAGCACCGAGGTGTCCTTTCATTCTGTCGTGCCTATCAAGCTCAGGGTAGGAGACTATCAACTCATATTTCATGAAGTCTCGGAAACAAAACCGGAAACAGGTATGCCACAGTGGCTGAAAACAATCATCGATATCCTTTCCGTTTATCATCCCGGAATCTCTTTCTATTCTAATATACATTCCTGACGTGGGCATCGTCCACCCGACAACACTGCAAACATCCTGCATCAGCTCAAACGTCAAAGATCTCACCAACGCCTTCGTTTCCTCCCCTTCTGTTCTCAACAATATCCAACCTCCATCCTTCCCAATGCTTAAGTGATCTCTTAATCTCCTTGATCCGCTCGATCCGTCTCTTTGACTCCTCCTCTTGTGCCTTGCGGAATGCATCCTCGTCAAAATCCATATCGTCGTCCTCAAGGAAATCATCATCATTACCACCGGCCAGAGCGTTGAGGCCACTCGTAAAGAAATCACCAATTCCTCCTCCTCCTCCTCCAGGTCCTGATTTCCTACGCTGAGTTGGAGACATCGCATGACCAGGAGAGAGGTTGACATCATGGAAGCCTGGACTAGTTGCCTCCAGCTCGCGACGTTTCTCAATCCATACTCCACTTCGAAGCTCATGCACTTCGCTCTCCAGCGCTCGGATCTTTCTCTCAAGCTTCTGGCGTTCCTCGTCCTCAAGTTCATCAACACCTTCATCGTCTAATCCGCCGCCACCCTCCATGGACTTCCTGCTTCGGAGCTTTGCATTTTCGCTCTCAAGCTTCTCAACTTGTGCCCTCAACTCTGTGACATCGTGTTCGGCCTTCTCCTTCTCCTTCTTGATCGCCTGTAAACGGGAATCTTGCTCCTTATGTAATGTAGTCAGGGTTGTCGCCTTCTTATCCAATGCATCAACCTTCTTCTCTAGCTCATCACGAGCGCTCTTTACCTCTTCGAGCTCATGCTCGAGAGTCTTGATCTTGGTCTCAGCACTTGTTCGTTCGCTACCTTCGCGGACTGCTTTCTCTGCTGTCCTCTCGAGGTTGTGCTTGAGGTCCTGAAGTTCGCGCTGAGCCTTACCTGCTGCAGCCTCAGCACGGGCTAGTTTGTCCTCCAGAGCAGTAACTTGTTCCTTTTCGGACGATGATCCACTGGCGTGTCGCTCTGCCTGTGCTCTGAGTTTCGAGATCTCGATTTCCATAGACTCAATGGTTGCTGTCTTGGCCTCGAGCTCAGCCTTGAGATCTGCTGGAGGTGAGGCCACAGACATGGAAGGACGGTGGCCATGACCAGGTCCTCGCGACACCTGTTGTTGGAGCTGGGTGTTTTGACGTTGAAGCGAGGCGACCTGGCTCTTCTATGAAAGAGTTAGCGGATTGAGCGGTTGTGGTTGCATGTATTAAAACCTACCAAACTATCCAAAAGCCCATCTTCTTGTCCACCAGCTTTTTCTGTATCCTCACCATCGGCCTCTCGTATGTCGGCCAATTCGTTTTCAGCCTTCTGCCATCGCTTCTCCGAGTCCGCTGCCTCTTTAGACAAACGCTTGTTCTCCTTTTCTAATTCTTCGATCCTGGCCATGTGCTTTCTGTAGATATCCGGAGCAGTTTCGCCATCAGGACTGAAAGGGCTGGCAGGCGCAGCACCTCCAGAGGTAACGGAGCCGGCACGAAACGATGTAGATCTCAGTTTCGACTGTTGGGCGAGAGAGGGGGTAGCGGAAACCGAAGTCTCTTCGTCACTGCTGCTGTCCTCATCGCTATCGTCGTCTTCGTCGCTGCTCTCCTGGGTTTCCACTTTAAGTGGCTGCGCGGGTTCCTTAGCAGGTGGCTTCTCTTGAGCCTTCTTCTTGGGTTCCTCGACGGCTTTCTCTTCGCTGGCTGGGGCGGCCTCAGCCTTTTCAGTGACGGGTTCGGGCGCGGCGGTTTCGGCTGGTTCTGGTTTTGTTTGCTTTGCTGCTGGAGTGGCCTTCTTGATGTTCTTCTTCTTCAACTGCTCGACCTGTGTCGCAATGTTAGCGAAAGCAGCCAGGATAAGAAGGGAGGGGTAATCGAACACGCTTCTTGGCCGCAGCAATCTTCTCCTTGCGGGCCTTCTCTTCTGCGTCAGCCATGATGAGGTGTTATTTGGCTGAAGTGTATAAAATTCAATTCTGTATGGGGTGTGTTGTCGTTCTTGTTGAAATGTGTCGTCTTGGCGCTAAATGCTAATGGAGATGTAGCTCCACGTTCAGGGACTCGATGCAAAGGGAGCTCCGTCATCACGTTGAAGCTTAGCTGGCCTGTGCATGGACCGTGTGCGCGTGTCTTGGGCCACCAATTAACACTGTGTAGTTGATCGTGTAAGTTAGCGAACAACATCAATAGTACCTTGATGTATCATTTAATATCAATAATTCTGAAAGGTTTCTTGTTGTAGAATTATCTAGAGTCTTATTGTACTGAACCTATCTCATTCGCCCACAGATACCGCGCGATGGCTTCGTGATGACAATCCATTGTATTTGTTCGATGAGTCCAACAATGTTACACTCGCCTATCTCGAGCTGTGATCGACCCGAAAGACCAGTTTTCTTAGATTCGCTTTAAAGTATTGGGGCTATCGACTTTCTATCAACCAAAATATACCATCAAATTCCGGACGCTTACTGTGCAATCCGAAGTAGGCAAGTAAGCTTCCAATGCCAGGAGATGGCAGGTACGATGTTGATAACTGCCATATGGCATCAACTTTTCACGTGCCCCCATAAAATACTATAATTAATCAAGGACGCAATTTTCAATATCTTCATAAGCACCAAACCCGAACACTTACTGAAGGGCTGATCTCATAATCCACGATGAACTGGACTGAAGGCGCTCTCGCCCGCCATTCTCGTCGAAAAGGCTGGGATAAAGACGCTGCCCGACAAAAACAGTACTTTGCTAAAGCCAGAGCGAGAAAGAATGCACCAGCTACAAGCAAAGGCCTTGATATTTCATCCTTCGTACCTGATTATATCCCACAGCCAACTTCATCTCAGGGTCGTCAGTCAAACTCCTCGACACCTCGCCGGACGCGAAGAACACCAAGAGGAAAGCTTATACATAGACAATCTGAGACAGAAAACTCACACAAGAAAAGAAGCGGAAGAGAGAGAGAGCCACATATCGGAAATCAGGGGCAAGAAACCGAGAGCTCTCTGACAAGTCCGCAAGACAAAGACACGCAAGAGTTGGACATAGCAACCAAAAGACGCAGGCTATTAGAGAAGGCTGATTGGACCGGTATCATTACTCAAAAGTCTGTAACAGTTGACTTCTCCCAACAAAGGGATCGATCCACAAAGTTGCTTGCGAAATCAACCTCGAGGAGTGCCCATCGATCGATGTACAGTCCTAACCCGAAGGATCAACTCAACAAGAGAACGTTAGGCCGACTTTCAGAGAACGACATACAGATTAATATTGGAAGTCAGAACATGCGATGGAGCAGGGATAGCAACTCAGTACGAAGCTATGCCACACGACAAGATTTTATAACCCGTCTCGAGATCCCACAATCCAATAGTGCTACGAGCGAGGCGTCTGTATCTTCCTACCAGCAATCTCGCAGTCTTCGTCATCATGGGGAAAGGCCACCAAGAGCACACGACCTTCGTATATCCCAAAGCCATAACGAACGGAGTAATCCACTCACGAGCCTTTCATCTGCAGCACATTCCCCGGGCCAGGAGGAATGGTTAGCAAGAGCAACTGATGAACCAAGATACGTTGTACAAACTCATGCGCCTATCATCCATCAGCCACAGCCAACTCGGCGACGACACCAGGTGATTGAAGCTAAGTCTCCTGAGTTGGATGACTGTGCAAGTGTCGTAGCTGTTCTTGGTACTCCAAGACCTTCGGATAGGCTCACAGCCGAAGACCTTCGATGGAACATGTGGTTGGCATCAACTACCAAACCGGGACAACAGCAGTCAGTTGAGCTAAGTCGAGATAAAGGGCCTCCAAGACCCGTCAGCTCAAGTCTAAGCAACTACATGAACACCTTAAATGACAAGTCGCATTCAGAAGATCCGATAAGCAGCGAAAATCAAGGACAGAACTCATCACATGCAAACGAAGAGCCACAACCAAGGTCTTCGGAAACGTACGCATCTAGCATACCTCCATCTGAGAGCCAACACGAGCCATTAGACGACGAACATGAGCTACCCGAGCTTCAAGCAAGAGGACAATTTGCTGATATCCCGCCAGCAACAAGTCCTTACACTCTACCCAAAAGCTCGAGCTACGAAAGAAGTGAGAGTAATATCAAAACTAGAAGCGACCTGGTTCTCCCAATGGGCTCCTTCATGCCTGTGACTCCCAATGTTCAAGACCTACTAGATCTCTTGGCTGCTAGCGAGGAACAGCAGGAGCCAGATATTGAGGACCAAACACAACAAGAAACAACACCAAATGCTGACGACGAAGACGAAATTTGGAAGAAGTTCGTTCTTGATAACGATAGCGCTGAGACTAGCCGAAAGGCTCGAGAGGAGGCACATGAACAGACAAAATGCGCACTGGGTTTGAAGAAGCCAAATATTCCCCGAATGTTTGCAGAATCATCTTTGCCTTCAGGCTCGACCGCACCGCCAAGCGATATCGCAGAACCCCCTTCAGCATCCCGAGGAGAAACGCCCACAATGGAAGAACGTAACTTTATTTTGGCAGATGACCAAATTCAAGATATACCGGGCGCAGAGCTGGAAGCCCCGTCATCGGAAACCGCCGCAAGGGTAGATATCGCGGACGCGACCGACTCTATCATTGCTCAACCCGCCTCGCCTCAACCGCTGCATGCCGAGTTCAAGTTTCATCAACCGCAGCTCTTTGTTGGTCGATTAGCTAGTGACGTCCCCTCCACCAAATCGCCAGTTTACTTGGATGCGCCACGGAGCAAGGGAAGACGGCAACGATCTAGAAGGCGCAGGGATAAGGGGCGGCCTGATTTCCGCACCATGCCAAACTACAATGACGATCCAATCGAGGAGGATTAACTTTAGGGATTCGGAGATAAGATGATTAACGGAAAGTTAGCTGGAACCCTCAAATCAGCCACTTTCTCCAAAATCAGGTCTATATTTTTTCGAAAGTTGTATGTATGTAAACAGACCAAATCGACAAGACTCGTGCCGTATCCCCAATGATACCTCTTGCTGCGCTTCAAGCTGATTTGGAACCTTGTTCATTGGACCAGGTAAAGCAATTGCAACCTTGAAGGTTTGGGGCATTCTAGCGCATCAACACAAAGTGAGTCAGAGGACATCTAGGGACTCTAGACGAGAAAAGCCGCAAACTACGTATGTGGTCACGAGCTGGAAATGTAGTGCGCCATATCCCTTTGGATCCCAGAGTGCACCTTTTAAGTATTTTTATGGGTTTTGACCCAGTATTGATTGGCTGCTGATCAATCCGCCACAAATACTGTACCTACCTTAAGGAGGCAGAGCAGTGAGGCTAGAGGTCCTGATCTGCATGCTGCAGTATCAGAGATACCTATATCTAGGGGTAACAGCTATACTAGAGGAAGTATCCTTGATATCAGGCAGCTAATTGGCTGGCCTTTCCAAAGATACCTTAAAGGTGCACTTTGGGATCTGAAGGGATGGCGCAATGTTACCTGGGGAAGACATCCGGCTGCTGTGGAAGCCATCCACTACATTTGAGCTATGGCGGGGAACACGGTACAACATCCACGTACCTTAGACAGGGGCCCTTTAGGATGGATCAGCCTTCTGATTGCAAATCGTCTCTTGTCTCGTCACACATGCTTAAGCCAGGGGAATTACCACAGTAGATGTGTGTCACATTGAAGGGTAAAGAGATAACAACAATTCTAACATTTCCGAGGTAGGACACTGTAGGTATCATGGGATCATATGTACATGTAAAATACAGCAAGGGTGTATACAGAAAAAAGAAATCCTCTAAATGCGCCGGAAACCAAAACTGTGTAGAAAGAACAAAACTCCCACCGTCTATGTAAAGAACACCAGCCTCTAATAAATAGGATCGACCTCATAAATCATCATAAACGTCACTGCGTGATCATCTGTCCAATAACCAAGACGTCTTATCTCGGTGCCTTCAGTTGCGTCCTGGACCCCAGTAAGACCCCAGAAACCTTAGCCAAGAAAGGAAACTCGAAAGAAGGAATGGAAGCATGAGAGAAGCATCGTGCATGACACACACAGCCACGCTGAAATAATCCCCGCAAATAGCCCCGCTTCTAGAACAATTCTCTCAAGTCAGCCTCAGCGTGATGCAACCCCCCAGTGGGGATAAGATCTGCAGCGCATAGGCGTTTTTGCTGATCTTGAGGACGTCTTAAGAGAGTGTGAGTGTGGATGGCAGGAATGAGGAAGGGAAAAGGCCAAGGCTGAGAAAGCCTGGCATCGAAGACTGTTGCAGAAAATGATTTCCTCGCTGCATGTCTCTGCAAAAAAGAAAAAGATGCCTTGCGTAGGTTGATTTGCTGTCCTTGATGTAACAATATGTATACAAGTTGCTCAGCTGGGCTGATGGCGAGATGGTGCCGAGTGTCGGTGAGCTGGCCAAAGCAATAATGCAGAGCTGGCGATCAGTACTATGCCAATGGTTTGTCTGTGTAAGCTTGCTCATAGAAAAAGCCCAGAGTGAAACAGAAGTGTAGTTTCAAGCCATCCAATGCGATACTTGGTGCGTCGTGGTTGGCTGATTGTATGGGCAAGGCCGTATCTCTGCTCACACACCTCAAGATCGACTGCGGCGCTTCTCTTTGCGCTTAGACTCGCACGATGTCTTACACCCGGGGCATTCGTAGCCGTGCTTTGAGATGTTGACTCTGACAAGGCATCGGGGGCAGCGCCACCAAGTAGAAGGAGTGTAGCGACCTTCGAGCCACTCTTCGTTGACAGTGGCGCCTCGCTTCATGATGTCTTCACAGTGGTACTCGCGGAGATGGTCTCGGAAGTGATCGCGACGGTGAAATGGCTCACGAAAGCGAGTGCATCGAGGATAGTCGCATAGATAGACATCCTTGCTCGATTCGGGAGCATGCGTGTTCTTGTAGTGACGAATGAGGTCGGCAGTACGCTTGAAAGGGCGAGCAGTACAACCAGGGTGAAGGCAAGAGACTGGCCAGTCATTTCCACTTGAGAAACACAAGAGTTAGCAATGTACTATCTAACAATAGGGACTGGACTTACGATTCGCCCCGTGGTACAGAAGATTCTCCAGCCCTTGTCTGACCAGAGGTGTAATGCTGTTGATAGCTATGGCTTTGCTGATAAACAGCATCGTCCATAGTTGGTGAGCCATGCGTAGTGTAGTAGCTGCCGTCTGTAGGTGACTCGGGGCCCCTGGTGGAAGCCTGGGAGTTACTGCCAGAACTACCATATCTGACCAAAGGCTGTGACTGATAATAGTCGAAGGAGTATCCAGTTGGTGACGAGGCCTGGTCCTGTGGTGACGAGGCATCATACCAGCCGTTGTTCCAGTAGTTGGATCCCATTGTGTATGATGGAACACTTGTCTCGTTGGCAGGGGAAACTTGAGCAAAGAAGCTGATATAGAATAAGTCAATCAGGGAGAAGGCAGCAAGCACGGGTGTTTAAGAGGACGAGTCAAGGGCTTGTAAATAAGGTTACGGAGGGAAGCAGGTGATGTCAAGATAGAACAAGTATAGGCCGCAACCAAAGTAATATCTTGATGGCGGTCCTGGAAGGGAAGGGAAGAAGTTTGGTGCATGAGACTTGATGTTATGATAATGGTCTAACAATCGAAGCAATGGAAGGGACCAGAGAGGTGGTTATATGCTTGAGAGAGTAAAGGAGTGAAGGGGGGGAGACAACTAGTGCAGTCCGGGATGATATTGGCCAAGGTGAGGCTCAAATCGCACATTGATTAGTGAGGCGAAGGTAGGAGTCATCTGTGTAATACACAAAGCTAAAGGGCAGTATGGACTTGAAACTGTAAGAGACGCCGATTTCCAGAAACAGCCGCGGTCGGAATTGAAAGAGAGTACCAGCTTGTACTGCTAGAGCTCCAGAGTAGTGATCAAGGATCCATGACTTGGCCAGGGTAGCTGTCGGGGAGCACAACGGACCCCACCCGGGCCAACCTTTGAACAGATAAAAACATACCTAATTAGGTAACTTGATAGAATGACAGCCATGATAACCAGTTCTAAGACCGACGACTGGAGAAAGGCAGGGGTGGCAGTACACAGAGCAGGCATGGGTCTAAGGCGAAGCAGCATCTGGCGCAAGCTGGCTCGTGATGCGTCAATCGACACTTGTCGTTTGGGTGGGAGACTAGGGTAAAGTCAAGCTGGATGGAGATAACAGCAACAACCATGGAGAAGCGAGTCAAGACTGGAGACACCCTATCAGGTGTGGTGTGCTCCTGGCCGGTGTCCCAAGAGGGAAAGGGGACATAGATGGCGATGCAACAGTAGCAAATGTAGGTAGCTAAGATAGCTCACGCTGAGGTCAGCTAGAGGTCCCCAGGAACAGCAATAGTTGGCTTGCATAAAAGGCTACGAGGTGGTGGTGCCCTATAGAATACCGGCTCAACCGGGATCTGTGAATGTTGCAGTAGCATGGAGGTACAAGCCCGGGACAAATCCAATGGGAGGTGTGTAATGTGTGCATTTGTCGGTCCAGGATATGTATCCATAAGCCGTGGAACGAAGCTTTCAAACTGCAAGCTTCAGATTGGAAACTAACCAGAAAGCCAGCCTTGACTACTTCTGTGAAACTAGGAAACTGGCCGAGCGTGCCTGTTTCGGTAAGAGAGAGAACGATGAGTCTAAGTGGTTGCGCCCAGCAATTGACAGCTAAGGGAGCAACAAAACTTCAGACGTTCAGGCAGGGCGCAAAAATAAACCAGTCTAAAGGCTTGCTCAGAAATACCAAACTTACCCAAGTCTTTTCAGCGCTTAGAAAAGAGGACCTAGGTTTTCTTGCCTCCCTTTGAGTGGTGATCACACTTGGTTCTGAGTGGGCAAGTTCCAACAGGGCGTGGCGATGCTCTGGGGCTGAAGATCATGGAGCAAATGATTCTGGCACGGGCTGGCGGCAGTGGATGCGGGATTGATTTGACATGATGCGCATCCCTAACAACGAGCTGTCCTTGACGACAGATAACCGAGAAACCGCACAAAGGCAGGACTAGGATAGGGGCTGTGCCAGGCCAGCTCAGCAGATTTCGGTCACTACCAGAGGAAAAGTTGGCTTGGGCAATGCGCTTTTGCGTGCATGTGCCGCTGGAAGCTCACTTGAAGGGGTCGTCGACGACAGCGGGACAGGACAAATTTGGTGCTCGGTAACGGGAGGATTGAGTGAGGTATTCGATCGGCACGGCAAGGAATTCGTCCAGACCGTTTCATCGGCAATCGGTCAATGATATTGGGTTGAAAGTTGGATGGAACAAAGGTCTTCAGGACTATTGACGAGGCAGAATCCAATGCAATATGCAATGGGCTCTCATCTAAGGTAAGGGAGGTACCACCTTACACGGGCAGGATGGAAAGGCACTGTACGGAGGAGGTAGAGTGGAGGTAGAATTCCATCCCAGTGGAGGGCAGCGGGCAGTACCTGCCTCCAGCTGTCACATCCATCGCTCGCACTCCTTACCTCTCCTGCTCCTGCCTTGTTGATGGCCCCTGCTACGGTAAGGTAGTGGGAACCCCAGCCCAGGGTTGCTTGCTCCTTCTAAACGCCGGCCTTGTATTGGTCAAAGTGCCATTGCCATCATGACTTTGCCTTCTTATCCATACCTAAAATTATCAAACATGCACTTTTATGCGGCGGCCTAAATCTAATGCTTCGCATTAGCACCAAGACAACCGCTAGATATGAATAATAGCTTGTCGATCTCGGCGGCGCAAGCATCAAACAACTTCTCGATGCTCACGAGCACAAGCACAAGCACGAGCACGAGCCTCAACGCTATGGACAAGTCAACAGATGCACCAATAACGCAGCGACCCCTTTGCCATGTGTCGATCAATTAAATCAATCAACAACGATATTTTGCTGCCTAGGCTCGGACCAGCTAAGGAATTCTGATTTTTGGTCATGGCACCTGTGAGCCAGTCCCAGTGCTCAATTGGCAACTGGGGCAAACAGCCAGCAACAACCTTCTAGGTCTCCAGCAGAACAGAGCACGGACAAAAATAAACCCAGCATCGTCATTCTAGCATCTGCCACACATCTTTCTGATCCCACTTATCTGCTTGAATTACAAGGTTGGTGGTGGTCTGGGTTGTGTAACTCGCTGCGTCTATCAGAGCCTGGCGTATCATGGTCAATCTGACATGTCTCAACAATTGACAAGGCGGTTCTTTTAGAATACCCAAAGTGATCAGCAAAAACAGCAAGCGCCTGAACGAAAACCACCCTGGACGCCCTAAAAGGCCTTGTCTCTCCTGAAGTCCTACCGGATCCCTACCCGGAATCTGCAAGACAACGCTGGGGATATCCCCCGAGATACAAGTGTTTAACTTACCAATGTATCGTATCTAGCAAGTCAACACATCGAATAGTGTAGTTGAGCCCCCAGGGAAAAGCTCAATGAGTCTTAATAGTGAGGCTGACTGGAGTAGCAAGTGTGAAATGCAAGAGGAGCAGTTGAAAATGGTTCGCCCGCTATGAGATCATGATCGTTTTCGACATGGTCATCAGACTCACTAAGACCCTTTCCCCATCCGTGACAAGCTCGCCGGGAAGCCAATCCATGCCACCCGAGCCACGGAATTGACACTCGCTTGCCAGGGATCTCGTATCCGAGTCTGCGAAGTAAGTTGACAAGCATGGAAGCATTCTAGAAACCTTCCTGTTGTATCCTGCATTGGTTTCGTTTCATATCCCAGTCGACTTGCACGGTGATGCCGACGCAGTTGGGGGCGACAATCTTGTTACCCAAATGGCCACCCTTAAGTTTGAGTCTTTGACGATATAGAAGCAAGTGCAGAGCTGTGCCGCAAGCTTGTCATTCGAAAGAGGGTATACCTCACCGACAAGAGCGCTGGATGGTGGACGCTGCTGAAAGTCGCCTCGGCAGAGTCTGATAGGCATAATAGCGATGGCACAGAAAAAGGCGCCCGCGTCACAGGCGACGAGGCAATCATTCCGCCAGCCCTGAACAACTGACGACGCATTTTGGGCAACCTTATTGCTGAGGAAGTGTGTCATCAATGATCAAGTCATACACATGTCAGCTCAGGTTTGACAACAAAGGAATTACTGAGAGGAGAAACGAAACTGCAACTGTGTCGCCTGGGACGGCAAGGGTCCTCATCTTGTGCTTTGTCCACTCGACTATTTTCCCATATCCGAAAGCCACGTTGTCTGCGATGACTTGAAATGTGCTACAGGTGTAGCATCGCCTCGATGGTGGTAATTCGACCAGTCCACGCTGGTTGTGTATAAATCGTTGAGACAACAAGAAGAGGAAACTTGATGAACCCGAAGAGTGTCTCACCGTCTTCCTATGGAGACCGGGTCTATCTACATTCAAGTAGTCGCGAAATCCAATACTCTTGACTCATTTCTCGGCTTTTGGGCAGCAATGCAGCAGCCTTCAGAAATAGGGTTATTCACCCAACTTGACCTCAAATTTCACCAGTTCTGAACGCTTCACCTCGGCTACGATTCAGGACGTGCCACGTCAATGCAAGCACCGTGCAGTCAGTCGCGGAGGAATGAAACATCTCACATCGTTGTACGCCACTGAGAGAGCCTTGCCCTAACGCCTACCGAGTCCGAGGCGGCGTTGGCTGAAAGAGAGGCTGTCGAGCTGCACAGGGGGTGGACCATCCGAGGAGCCAGTTCCTATTGGGAAGACATTGATCACGGATATAATGAGGCAAACGAGCCACACGCATTTGACCATATACTGCGACAGAATAGTCGTTCAGGGCGACAATGCCCTGCACTCGAAAGGTTCGTATTCATATCTCAAACAATGAGGTTGATAACGCCCCGCGTAGCATGTTGCATATTTACCTGTTCCAGAAAGCACATCAAAAGCTGATGATGAAAGCAAGATGAGGTTGCCGCCTGAGTCCTTTCTTACTCTCTTTGTGCTCTTAATACACCCTCTCCAGGAGTTCACAAAACCAAGGTGCGTCCAACCAAAACCGATAGCTCCGTCCCATATTTCTCATACACGGCCAATGGACTTAAATCTCCATGAAGTACCATAGATTAGACCTCGTCCTCAAGGAACTTGTAAACAAACTTGAAGTCAGCCTTGCGTCGATTCATCCTGCGCATTCATGTCAGCACGCCTCCCTTGGGCATTTCGTCAGTTCACTTACCATGTGCTCTCATAGTCGAAAAATCGATATGTGCCTTGCTCAAAGTCTTCGGTGATGTTCTTAGGCTCCTCATGTCTTTGAAACCAAGTCTGATATTGCTTATGGAATCGCCAACTTTGATCTTTCAGAGCCTTGGCTGCCATGTACTGTTGGACAGTACCCTGCTTGTAGTAGAATACATAGAACAGAGTGTCAGGGTCCATACGGGAGTACAACCGCGGGTCATCGAAGATAGCGAGTGGCTCGCGGGGAAATCCTGACCTTGTTGGGGGTACCGGTTGATCGGGTCGGTATGATCGTGGAACATCGGCATCCACAATATCGGGGCAGCTGGCCTGGCTGGCAGTCATCATGCGCAGAGCTGATGGCGCAGATGGAGGATACGGCCGCTTTCTCGACGTCTCATATGTGTCAACAAGATCTTGTAGCGATGCTGGTAAATGGTAGATGCATTCTTCCTCTTCCTCGGTCTGCTTGACACCATTGGCTGTACCATTTGTCCGTGGAGCTATATCGAAGTCAGTCATTCGAGCCATACAAAACTGCCTTACACACATACTCTTTGAAGATGGAGCGGCCTCAGGAACTGCTGCTTGTTTTCCAGCAGCCTTTGATCGCTTGGACTGTTTCGTAGTGACAGGTACAGGGGCTGGCGCAGGTACAGGCTCTGGCTCGGCAGGAGCAGGAGCTGGCGTGGGCTGCTTTGACTCTGGTTGTTGAGAAGCGGGCTGGGCAGAGGATGTAGCAGGAGAGTTGGTCGCGCTGCTTCGGGCTTGCGGCAATGGGGATATGCTTGATGACGCGGCACCAGGAGGCGGAGGTAGTGGAGAGATACCGACGTTGTTCTTATCGCTCGCGGCGGCGGCAGCGGCAGCTGAAGCGTACTTGAGTCCTTCTCCGGCGGGCCTTGTAGGTACTGATGCTGGCTTCATAGCCGGCGTACCCGAATTGCTATTGCTGATAGTCGGTAACGGAGCATGGAGTGTCGCGAGTGCAGGTAAAGGTGACTTTGTCTGAGAAGATGTCCTCCGTACTGGGTCAGCCTCCTTCTGCGCCTTTCTCGTCAGTGTCTTTGGCAAGTCATTATCGGTCGTAAGGTCCTCTTGCACAGACTGCGCATCCTGGGAAGAATTCTTCTCGTTATCCGCGAGCATGCCGTAGGTACCTTCCTCGTCCTCAAGGTCGAGCTCCTCATACATCTCCTCATCTTCCATAAAGTCTTCGTTCATGCCATCCGACACATAATATCGAATGCTCTCCTCTAGGTCGGTCACTTGCTCGGGCTCAACTCCGCCGTTCTCCAGGGATCTCCTGATAAGTTCCAGCTTCCCCTGGTGCCACTTATGTCGTTCGATAATGCGTTCGACTTCGGCGATGCGTTCGGCCTTGGCGGTGTTATTTTTGCCCTTCTTCATGGTCGCTTGTATCGACTCGCCCTCTGCCTCGAGTGTCTCGATTTGCTGTTCCAGCTCGTCGACCATGCCGCTTAAGAATTCACTGGCCTCAACCTTTGCCTGCTCCTTGGGATCGAGCTTGGCGGCAGCTGATAGACCTTCCTTGGAGTATGCTTTCGTCTTCATGGCCTTCTCCACGGCCTTGAACTTTTCCATTTGCTAAAAACCGGATACAACCGTCAATAAAATACTGGATGGCATTCCGTTGTCAGTGGCGGGGACCAACCGTCTCGATCAGCTTGCGATGCTCCAGCAAGGGAGCCTTGTCCTTGATGTCGTTGCTGGCGGCCCATGTTTTGATTTGATCCCTCAGTCGCTGGAGCTTCTTGATCTCGCGTTTCAGGTTATCTTCTAGCTTGTCCTTCTGGGCAGGATTACTCGATTGTTCGATCTTTTCGTAAATAGCTTCGAATTCAGCCACACCCTCGGAGACCTTTTTGAAGCACTTGTCGACCTCTTGGGCCAGTTTCCTCGCCGCCATTATGAGTAGAAAAATGCAGCCACTCGGGCGCAGCGCCTAGTCGCTCGTATAGATCTTGTCGTCCGACTGTTGTTGTCGATTCGGTTTGTTGTGCGTCTCTGCCAGCACCGTTCGGGAAGATGTGGCAGCGCAGGGAAGGGTTATTATGATATAACGGCGCGTCGCGGGGGGCGATCTGATAGTCGTCGTTAATTATAATAGGGTGATAATACAGTGTCCGTCGTCCTGAGCGTCAATGCCGGGAGCCGATGGTAGATTGAGATGTGGTTGACGGAGGTAAGGCTGGCCAGCACTGATTAGTTCAAGGTGGGAGGTGCAGCCATCCAATGAGGCTAAAGAACCGCGGTGTCGTGATTGGCTGAGGGGCCGCGATTCACTGGGGCGAGGCGCGGTTAGCTGCTGAAACGTGTTGCAGTGGAAATTGAGGGTTGAACAAGCATTTACAGGCTTGAAAAGGCTGTAATGGTTGAAGATGGTTAGTCAATCTGTAAGCATGACATTTCTGTGTAATATTGAATTGGCAAGCCAAACAGTGGTGCAAAGCCATGCCAATATTGCAAGATGCACTCAATGACGTGGTTTTTTCGCTAAGCGTCTACCTTGGTACTACTCCGTACCTTGCTGGCAATTAAGTGCCCTCCACTGCCTCAGTGCTTAGGTTGCGTAAGATAGGCCATACCTAGAACGTCCAGTCTGGAACTCAATCGCCAGCTTATTCCCTACCAGATTATGAATATTGAAAACTATAGGGAACTTCTAAGCTTGGTAGCTTATAGTCCATATAAACCTATTGGCTGAGAAAATTTATGTTTTATCATCAAAATTAATCTTGATTGTCCTTTCTCTGCTGTGATACACGGTAAATCGGGACCAATGCCGATCCGACTACGGAGTAACATCCAGATACAAAGAGCTTGACTCAAGCCAGTCAAAACAGTCTGATATCTTACTCAACTTGCATCTCCCAGTTACAAACAACTCACACATCACGAGTATGAAGGGTACGTGCAGAACAGTGTAATCACCGACACACACACACAGAAAAGACAAATGAAACATAAGCTCACCAACAACTCAAATAGTCATATTGCAGCGTGTCCTGTCGGCGTCCGTCACCGTCGACAAGGAGATGATCTCTTCCATCGGCAAGGGCGTCCTGGCCTTTGCAGCCGTGGCCCCCGGGGACACGGAGAAAGAGGCTGACCTGATGGCTGCCAAGGTGCTGAGGATGAAGCTGTGGGATGACGAAGAGGGCGGCAAGGTAAGGGAGATCAAAAGAGGCTGGCTGGGCCGGTAATTTCGTTTTGTGGTTTCAAATCTGACAGGCTTTTGTCAAAGTGGAAGAAGAGTGTCAGCGATATTGGCGGCGAGGTTCTCTGCGGTGAGTCTTCTTCTCCTCTCTGCTCGTGTGAGGGTAGCAGCAGTGGCTGAGACCTTGATACAGTGTCGCAGTTTACGCTGCTGGCTAGCACAAAGAAGGGAGCCAAGCCTGACTTTCACGGTGCTGCCAACCCGGAGGAGGCACGTCGGCTATACCACTACTTTGTGCAGAAGGTCAGGGCGGGTTACATGGAGGAGAGAGTCAAGGATGGGCAGTTCCAGGCCATGATGGAGGTTGCTCTCGTCAACGACGGGCCGGTAAGTTTTGTGAAGGCCTTCTTTTCCTTGCATTTGGGGGGGTCTGTGCTAACCGTGGGGGATACATCATAGGTTACTCTGGAGTTGAAGAACGGCGCCAAGACGGAGTGAGTGGCTGCTATAGAAATGTGAAATATAGGGAGATAGGCTATTGAAGATACCTTAGACGGGACCGACGGGTAGACAAAAGAGAAAGCGAAGGGATGACATCAGGTGCATTGACGGATCTGCTATAGGTTCGGTAATAGAGACATGTTTTGGAATCAGCCCTGGCGTCTATAATCAACATGATATGATTCTTGAAGAGTTCAGCTTGCCTGGGCTGGCACATCTTTGATATGTGTGTTACAGCATACAACCTGATAGGGCCAATTGTCGACGGGACTGTATCCGAAAGTGCAAATATCTTACAGCAAACAACAGCCAACACAGCCATTTTTCATGTATTGTCAGTTTCTAATTGGATGCGTTAGCGGAAGGGCTGCATCATGTGCTGTGCAACTGAGAGCGGCTGAAGTTCCGTGTTTGTGGTTTTAAAAAGAAACAATTCAGAGGTGGTCAAAGCGACAGAGTGTCTCTCCTCAGTAACGGACGGGATGGATCCAGTATAGACAGGCCAGGGTTTGAACGGGGGAGTTTGGTCCGGGCGATTAAATCGGATTGGTCGTTGATTTCCTGCATTGGCATATCCCCAGTAGACGCTACAATGGATGTTGTGCGTTGGTTGGTGGAGGCGGGCATTAGTTGAGTGGGATATAGGCGAGAAAAGGTGAGATTTGATCAGTAACAAGACCTGAGAGTGGTTCTATAATCTGTGTAACCATTGTTCATCAATCATGATTCACTCCCCTTTCGATATTGGGCCTTGTTGACTCGGATTACAATGCAATGCCCTAAAAGCGTTATTGCAAGGAGGCTTAAGCCTCTTTGACCCCTGTTCTCACTCATGGAAATATTCCCCCCTCCCCCGCCTTGATGAGACCGTTAAGAGAGAGTTTTCTCTTTTCTCACTTTTTACTGATTGGATTGGATTGCAGAAAGGAGAGAGAGACAGTTTGGTCAAGGTCATGCAGTTATCGTTACACAAATTGTTATGTGTCCTCTTTGATTGAAACACATTTACAATTGCTGCATGACAGGTCATGTAATGTATCTGACCTCGAACTGCAGGGCGAGGTTGAGCCTCACACTGCAGAGAGAGTCCTCAGGGGGCAAGAAAACAGCGAACCTTAAGACAGTGTGTCAAAATAAACTCAGCAAGAGTCAGGCTAGGCTTAGGATTACATTACCTAAGTCTTTTTGTCATTTAGGATCGAGGTCTTGTGTTTTCTTTCCTCCCCTAGAGAGTCTAGAGTATCTGTTTGGGCTTCAAAAGTTCTCGGCTGAACCTGTCTCGTTTCAGTTGATGGTATTTGTTGTTTTTATTATTATTATTAGTATCAGGTGATATAGTTGTCCCGTCTTATCTCCTTTGCTCATCACCGGTGTAGGAAAAAGAAAAGACACCCGCATGAGCAATTGTCTTCTTGGTTATGATATTCACATCCAGTCCGCCCATGCTTGGCTTAGTCCGAGGGATATCGGAACTGGACCTTGTTTGCGAGTGATTGTGATTCATGAGACATGATCTGACGGAGTCAATTGCATGAACGATAGCCTATCTACTACAACTCTTGTAGAGATATATAGTGGTGTTTCCCGGTAATAAAGAATTGAATTGAATTGAACCCTCAGCTGTCAGTCAATTAATCACTGAGCAATACCCACTTATAAGCGGCTCGATCTTCGGGCTCACTTGCATCGCGACTTTTCCTCAATTGGCAGGGTAGCTCCCCTCTTCTGTTACCTTCTGTTTGCTTCTGCTCCTCCATAGCAACTCACTCAACACCCAAATACTAAGATTAAACCCCCACGCTGTGATCCCCTCGTCTTACTCTTCAATCCTCTTCAATCTCAACCTCAAGCATCTTCTCTCTCTTCCGGCGCCTTGATTTAATTTATTTCCTTTTCCCTTTTCTCTCTTCACCCAATTCCTCCTCACAAACTATTCGCAATGGCTACCGAAGGCGACTCCCCCGCGCGACCCCGCGTCTTCTTCGATATCTCGCTCGGCGGCAAGCCCGTTGGCCGTATCACCATGGAACTCTACGCCGACCTTGTCCCCAAGACCGCTGAGAACTTCCGTGCTCTCTGCACCGGCGAGAAGGGCATTGGCAAGTCTGGAAAGCCCTTACACTACAAGGGCTCCATCTTCCATCGCGTCATCAAGCAGTTCATGATCCAAGGTGGTGACTTTACTGCTGGTGATGGCACCGGCGGAGAGTCCATCTACGGCAACAAGTTCGACGATGAAGCTTTCCCCATGAAGCATGAGAAGCCTTTCCTCCTGTCCATGGCCAATGCTGGTCCCAGTAAGTTCCATGATGCCCCTCATTTTGGGCCATGACCATGACGCTGACGAATTACCCCGCCAGACACCAACGGCTCCCAGTTCTTCATAACCACCGTTCCTACCCCTCACCTCGACGGCAAGCACGTCGTATTCGGCGAGGTACTTAACGGCAAGTCCGTCGTTCGACAAATCGAGAACCTTACCACCCAGTCCGGCGACCGTCCCGCAAAGGAGGCTCTCATTGCCGACTGCGGCGAGCTCAAGGGTGACGCCGCCGTCGCTGCCGACGTGAAGCAGCCCGACGCCCTCGGCGACCCATACGAGGACTTCCCCGAAGATTGCACAGACACTCTTGATGCCGTCGCCATCGTCAAGATCGCCACGGCCTGCAAGGAGTACGGCAACACTGCCTTCAAGTCAGGCAACTATTCTCTCGGCCTCGACAAGTACCAGAAGGGCCTGCGCTACGTTAACGAGGATCCTGATCTTGAGAACCAACCACAGTCGATCAAGGACGACCTCAAGGCTCTGCGCTTCTCCCTCAACAACAATTCTGCGCTCCTGAACATCAAGCTGGAGTCCTGGGACGACGCTGCTCGCTCCGCTTCTGCTGCCCTGGACGTCGAAGGCGTTAAGGACGCCGACCGTGCAAAGGCTTTCTACCGCCGTGGCCTCGCCAACATTCGCCTCAAGGATGAGGAGGCTGCTCTGCGTGACTTGAGTGAGGCTAACACCCTTGCGCCCAACGATAGCGCCATCACCCGAGAGCTCAACGCCGTCCGAACCAAGGCTGCTGCTCGCGCTGCCAAGGAGAAGGCTGCCTACAAGAAGTTCTTCGCCTAAGCGGCTGCAGAGAAGTCATACCGCAAATTAGAGAGCGTCATTTTACTCATTACGAGCGGGATAGAACGCCAGATGTATTTGAAAATTATAGCCATGTTTCATATGGAATGAGGGCGGAGGACATGATCAAACTTTCTGTAACATAACCCATGCGAGGAAAAAGCGGGTTACTTAGGAGTCGGCGCTGAATGAGAGATACCATCGAATTGCAAATATTGCAATACTCTATAACGAGATGACATATCACAGACATTAGCTTTGTGATTGACTGTGTCCACTTTCCAATTCCCATTTTCATGCTTCGTATGTCAGGCAAGGCGTCCACGCATGGATCATATATGGTTTCATTGAAGAGGGGATGATTCTCGTTGTGATTTGAGTTTATGGGGGAGAATTGACATATCATATGTCCTCTTTTCCACCCAAGTTTATATATCTATCAGTCATGCCGAGCATGAAAGGTTCCTTGACTGAATCTAACTTTACATCAAAGTAAACATAAACAAAACAAATAAACAAACTAACCCAGATATACATAGTACAACAAATAAGACAAGGTGAACCCAACCGTCTGCTATGCGAGTATGAAGAAATGGCCCGCCATATCCAAGATCCGTGGTAGTAATGACAAAAGAAAGGACAGGTATGAATGAGAGGAAATAAGAAAAGATGAAAGTGGTATGTTAAAAAAAAAAGTTGTATTGTTCATTCAATCATGAATAACTAGCTCTCCCATCTAGTCATCAAAAGGTATATAAAATGTGTATATGTATATGTATAGATGGATATAAATGGCTTTTTTCTTTGTTTTACTTAGAATGCTTTGAGGGATCTTTTCCCTCGGGACTCTCGCCACGGCCTACTATGCGCGTGATGCCACTGAGGATCGTACGTCCTACACGTCCATTCTTAGACTTGATAGTGTTGCTTGCACTCGCACTCGCAGTTCCGCCGGTGCTTGCATGTCGTTGCTTTCGTTGCTCCCAGCCTTCTTTGTGGTGATGATGGTGACGGCGACGCTCTTTACTTCGTCTGCGGTTGCGTATTGTGTTGTCGTCGTTGACTTCGCTGCCTGAGCTACCGGGTGTGGGTTCGTAGACGTCGTTCCATGCTGTTGAGGAGCCGCCATAGGAAATAGAGAGCGATTCAATCAAGGATGCTTGTTCGATGGATTCGGCGACGTCTTCTGTGGTAGCGCAAGTTGCTGTTTCACTGGCACGCTCAGTTTCGACCTTAGCGAGACAAGCGTCGGCGCGTTGTTGTAGAGCGAAGCACACGTCGTTGAAAGCGAGAAGCTCTTGATCCACTTCCTCTTTCTTGTCATCAACCGGTCTAGCGTCCACCCATAGCTTGACAAGACTCGCCAAGTTTCTCGTGTCGTCAATCAGGTATGGAAGGCTGGGGAATCCCTCCTTGGAAGTAGGACTTAGACGGCCGAGAATAGTAACTGGTGTGCTGTACCCGGCAGGGACGAAATTGGCGTTGCGGTCCGCTGGGATACTGCACACTTGATCGATATAATCACGAACAGATTGTCTCTGCACATTGAGGAATCGGTTCATCGGCTCCATCCATTCCTCTCGCTTTCCAAAGTTGGACAAGTTCGCTAGCTTTTGTAGCGCTTTTGCGATAAGTGTGAATGTTCGTTGGGCATGAGGTCTCGGATGGTCGCGTAGCAGGTTGAAAAGCTTAGGCGAGAGGATAGCTGGACATATGAAGCGGAGGAACAGGAAGCCAGAGACTGATGTGTATGTGACAGTGCGCAAAAAGTCTCCGTAGCGATCCTCAGCAACGGCTCGGATGTACTTGAGTATATGTCGTAGCTTGGGAGGTAGTCGGTTGGCTGAGTTAGCAATACACTTCCACACTTCAGTGGTGTAGTGGATGAGTACAGTCCAATGCTGGTCGAGATCCGATTCGTGGGGGATCTTGCTGGGGTCAACTTCGCAGTCTGGGTTGATCTCATTTATCTCAAACAGCTTCTCCTGCAAGATCTCCTCCAGGTATTCCTTGCCCAAGCGGCGCATATGAAATTCGAGCGACTGTGTGAGGAGAGAGTTGCCTCGAAACAGCAGGTTCGCTTCTCCGGCAAGTGACTTGCTCATATCTCGTACGATGAGTTCACGATCAGTTGCAGCGTCGATAGAGTCGTTGGACTTCAGCCGGCTACTGAATCGATATTTCTTCATGGTGGTCTGGTTGCCAATGCCATCGATCTCATCCTCAACCAATGCCATGAGCCATTCGCTGGCGGAACCTGACACTTGGAAAATATTGAGGAATAACTCTGCCAATCGACGTAGTTGTCCCGGGAGAACCGCCGATACCTGGTTCGTCAACCCGGCCGGGAATCGGTGTAATAAGTCCGTGAGAGGTTGGTATTCCTTCGACAAAAGCACGACATGCTCATCGTGATTCACTTTGACTAGCATCTGTCCAACTGATTGGTGCTTTTCGTCATATATCTGAAGCCATTGCTCGCTGTCCTTCCCACGGTCTAGTTGGTCGAGCGAAATGTCAACGGCACCCACTACAAACTCCTGCAGATTGCGTGTTCGAGGCAGTCCAACGGATGCTTGGAGAAGATTACTTGAGCTGTCCAGGTTTCCTTCCACTTTCTTTAAGACGATGGATAATAATGGCGTGGTTGGTGGTAGATCGGTGAATTCGCACTCCTCTCTCCAAAAGGGGTTCTTCGTGGCTGTCTTCGTTGTTGTTCGTGCCCTCACTTCGCCATCTAAGATAACTTCCGCAAGGTAGTTTCCAGTCAGGGGATCAGGTTCCGATCTTCCGGGTCGCTCTGGAATTGTCGGCTCAGATCCTCCACCACCGCTGGGCCTAGCCTTAATCTTTGCTTCAGTAACCCTAACGCTGATTGTCTTTTCAAGCCTGAAAACTTCGCCCTCATACTCCGATTCAATATCCTCAAGTTCCACAATTTGTGATGTGTTAGGGTCGTCAAGGCGGTATATGTCGGGTATCGCAAATGCTCGTAGTAGACAAAGCCAAACTTCGAAATGAACTCTGCTATCGAGGGCTAAGTAAACGGGTCGGAAGATAGAGAGGTGAGTAGATGTAGAAGAGTAGATTGGAAATATGGCGATACAATATTCTTCATCGAGTACTGTGCGGTCAAGTTGCTGGACAGCACACCGGGAAAGCTGTGAAAGGTCGATGATAGAAAGAACAGTAACATCATTCTCTGTCATGAGCTTGAACTCGCCACTGTCCTGTAGAATGCAGGAAACTCTCCTCCAGGATGTCGTGGGTGATCGGAGGTCTCTCGTTGAGGGTCTCTTGACAATCGCCCTTGGTGAAACTGCTAAACCCTTGTCCCAAAGCATCACCTTACCAACCTTGATGATATTCGTAGGCTTGTTCTTTTCTTGTGACCAACCATGTCTCTTCAATTCCGGCCTCATGGGCATCACCTGGTTGGCTGGTTTCCCATTCGCGAGCTTAATACCCGTTGGACGTAATTGCTGCCAGCATAGTAAAGCTGCAAGCCACAAGTCGAACTCTTCTGTCACCAAAGGACATATTAGGATTTCCACTGGGGGTGACAGGCAAACCAACTCCAAGCATTCCTTGGTTAGTTCGGGATAATCGACAGGGAGGACCCTGCAGCCGCGCAGATCAGAAACAAGAGGGATATGAAAGGGTCCATTCTGCCCAGAGTCAAACATGAGACAGCCCTTCTCCTCTTCAATATAAGCTACGCCACTATGCCAAGGACCGCCCGTTTCGCCTTGATATTCGATCTCGCCGCGCATTCGACCGCATAGAGTTCTCATAAGAAGCAGGACCTTGTTTGCGTCATCGGTGGCTATGGGTAATGGGAGTGAGTCGACGGTAGGCGGGGGAGAAATGAGAGGTGAGGTAGGCCTGGATGACTGTCGCTTCATAAGTCGTCTTGACTTTTTGTCTTTTGTTGGTACTAGTGATTCTCGTCCCGTTATCACAGCGTGATGTAGCGAGTCTAATGAACTGAGCTGTGGTCTTAGCTCATCTGAAGGATGTAATGATCCCGATGAGCTCACACTGCCAACCCGGTGTCGTTCTGATGTCGGCGGTGGTACACTTCTTTGTGCCAGCATAGAGGTATCCATCGTGCGCGTCCTTGGCCGGAGACTACCGCTGGTATGCCGTAAATGCTGTCTGGGAGGGCTAGATTCGCTGCTCTCGTACGACTCGCTGAAAACCTCGTTGAAAACCATGCCTTGTCTTCTTGTAGGGCCCGGAGGTATAGTCCGGGGCGAACTCTGCTGGGAAGAAGCACCTCTCTGGGACTGTTGAGACTCAGCAGTGACACTGACAGTTGGAGGCTCGACGGGATCGGGTGTGACAGCGCGAACGGTGGAGGTGGCATTTATCAGCGTATGGCGAAAGGCTGACCGCAGGTTGGATGCGCTGGAGCGCTCCATCTTTGGGTCCCGGGGTAGGTTGAGGTCGGAGGTGGAGGCCTGGTTCCAGGATGTGGCATCACTGGAGGTGCCAGATCGTGAGTGGTCTTGTTCGTCCATGTTTGGCGGTCGCAAGCCTAAGCCATTGTGTGTCCACGTCCACATACAAGCGCCCGTTCCGCATTGAGGAGAGAGAAAGCAATAGAAGTTGTGTTTTTTGTGTGAATAGGTCGGTGCTTTTGGTGATTGACTGATTGGCGGGTGGAGGTGTCGAGGGCTTTCTTTGTTGCTAGTCAAGGGAGGGGATTCTAATCGATGAGATGGGTTCGATTGTGTTGACCTCGGTAATTAATGGCTTGAATATGGCCGTCGATTGCAGCAAGATAGTGCGGTTATCTTGGTTATCGTCAGATGTAGTATCTGATTGTTGAGATGAGGGATCTCTCGCAAATCAGTCAATGACTGGTTGCGGGGAGAGGGCTTGTTAGTCTAGAGTCTGGGCGAGAATCGCAATGGAAGCTGGGAGGGGAACACACCTAGCACACCTCTAGTCTACCTTACACAGCAGCTGTACCAGTACCAGTCCACTACAAATGAATTGGATATGCACTAATCGACCCGATAAAAAAATGAAGAAGAAGCCAAGAGTAGGAATGATCCAATAAAGGAATAAGTAGAAAATAAGTGAGATCCAATGTAAATAGATGAGGACAAGTGCGGGTGCGCTCAGACAATGAATGGGTTCGTTCTATTCTCTCTCGTCGGTTGCTTTAGAACAAGAATCGAATTGCGGTGAGTTCGATTACCAGGTATGCTGCTTATAGAAGCAAGACAGGACAAGACAAGACAAGGTCAAGGTCGAGTCGAGACAATGGCGGGAATTGGAGAGAGATTAACAAGGCTAAATTCAAGTTAAACGTCGCCACACACGCAACGCACTTCAGCGACACACTCACTTTAAGTTAGTGATGGATGTCTTCTGTAATAAATCCAAGCACCTCCACAGAGGAACCAATGACTTTGCCTGTCCTTAAGCTCAGGCTTAAGCGCAACTCGCTGGCCCTTGTTTCTCCAACCACCCTTGAACGCTGTCCGTCCCAGAACTTGGCTTGACTTTGACCTGTAGGGGCCTTGAAAAAGGGCTTTTGACAGGATGAAAACAGCCCGGGTCTGCCTTGCTTGGGCGATATTAGACAGAAATACGTATTCTGCAACTGCCGGAAGTCTAAACCATAGTATTGTGAGATAACATCAGGGTTGTGCTCTTTTTTTTCTCTCCGGTTTGCATACGGCCAGGCACATTTTGTAATCAGGTCGACTGACCTGCTTCTTCTGTCCTGGATCCGGCTTCGAGAAGCGGGGGATAACTAGGGACGGTTTTCGCTGCCGATCACAGCGCAGAATGGAACGCCATGCAGCCTTTTCGGCTTTAGTTTTCGGGCGAGGAATCATGCCAATCGTTTACTTGAACAAAGATGCCGAGACAAGACGGGCCGTGACGATACATACCTAACAAGTACATACCTAACTAAGGTGTTTCCGTGAAGACACTATCAAGTATCTCAGCTGCTGACGGTCTGTCTGTGACTTGTCTCAACTACACAATGCATTGCAGTTCTCTTCAACTTCATCTCGTTCCTTGTTCTTCCAGAATCTCAGACTCAGACCCGACGCAGTGGGGGAAGCAGAAGCAGAAGCAGCAGGGTCTCCCTGACAGATGTGCCCTGCAAGTCGGATCCCACTCTAAGACCTGGCCTTGTCCCGGGCACGCAACGCAGCACGCAACAGTGGAGGACAAGGACAAAGTGTGGAGTTGGTTAATGGAAGAGAGCGGATCTAGTTACAATGCTAAATTAGGAAGTGGCCTAATTCCTTTACCGTGATTGTATGATTACAATATCAGCACATATGATGTACGGAGTACGTATGAAGGCAATAGTCAACTGAGATATTACTAGTATTGAGGCCGCCCGAGTATCCTGAGCTTCAAGTGATCCAGTTCTCATTTCAGAGACGAAACCTTGTTGTCCTCAAAGCTTCTCTGTATCATGCACTGAGACTCTGTCCGACATGAGAATGGAACCAAGGACCCGTCAGACTGGTTATGAGTTGTCCACCTGATTGATAAACCAACACCAACACCAACAGCATCACATCTCACAGCGTCACATCAAATTCCCTGCTCCCAAGTTTCATCCCAAGTCGTCCAGCGTTTCCAGTGTTTCCATCAAATCCCGGGCAATCACCCTCACCCTGTCCCGCCGAGCCAGGATCTTCGGATGCTTTCCTCCCTACCCAAAAGAGGACATTTTTCGGATGAGCTTTTCCAGTAAAGGTTCTTGTTGCGATTGTGCAAGTAACCCTTATCCTGGCTGCAGACCCGCTAGCTGGGGACAGGCCTTCAGATGATTAATGATGGTCGATCCAATCTCAACGTTCGTTAGGTTTTCGTGGAGAGAGCTGAGCTGACTATCAATGACTCGAGTTGATGATGATTCTCGGTGTCAAGATGCAGAAAAGAGCGCCTCAGAGACACGCGGGACAGGGAATCTGAGTTCCTAGCATGACAAGGCGCAAGCCATAAAACGGTCATAACATGGAAATAGTCAGGATGTCATCCGGCATGTATCTCTTAAGGAGACCTCGTGCTTGTGGGGCTTCGGCAGCCCCACCCCACCCTGATAACTAGCATAGTATATTAAGTTACTTAAATTTTTCTTAGATTAGATTTTAGCAGGAAAAATCTATTTTTTTTAACCTGCTAAATATTAGGTCTAACTTAATATATACTACCTATAATACCTCTTAAAAAATAGAAGGCAATAAAGCTGCCTAAAGGGCTACTAAAGAAGAAGAAGCTTACTACTGAAAATTATCCTTATAGCTTTAATTTTTAACCTTTTAAACCTGCTTTTTACAATACCCTTATAATGCCACTCCCTAATACACCTATTAAGCTATTCTAGCTATTCTGCCCTAAATATATTATTAAAAAATAGGTTTTATAGATAAATATATATATTAAAGCTATTTTAAAGCAGCTTAATCTAAAATGCGGCCTAAATGTGAATATTCTTTATTAAAAGCCTATTATAGTTATAGATATCTACATTTAGCTTATAACACTTATTTATATTAGAAATAACCCTTATAAATATATTACTAACTTCTAGATAACCTTAATACTAGGAAAAGTTACTGCAGTATATTATATTATAAAATATATTACTTTCTAGCAGTTTTCTCTAATTTTTTACTATATTTATACCTTCTCTTTTAATTATAAGCCTAAGAATATAACTAAATGCATAATATTATATATCTGCAGGTAATTTAACCTTATCTAAGCTATATTAATGCAGCTTCTTCTTCTAGGTATAAATTTATTAATTAATAAGATAATAATATGCTTTAAAGGGTAATCTCTTATAAAGGTTATAATAAAGAATAAGCCTATTCTTATAGGCCTTAAGATCTAGGCTGCTACTGAGAAGGGCTATCTTCTGCAGTAGGAATATCATATTCCTGCAACTGCATAGACTACCGCTTACTGCAGCCTTATTGTAGCTTGCCACTATATAGATCCTTATAATCTTATAGAAATATAGCATATTATACTTAATCTTATAATATCTTTACTAGCTATAGCTTATTATATATTCTTTAATAACCTCTTTATAATACTATTACTTATTTATACTCTTTATAAGCAAGGTATTATAGCTATAGGTATAGCTTATATAAATTATAGCATTTATTATAACTTTATTATTATAAAGGAGGCAGATTATAAAGGCTAGCTATAGAATTAGGACTTTAATAAGCTTTAAGCTATACCTTTAGAAGATAACTTAGTAGGTTAAGAAGACTTTTCCCTATATAGAAAGCCCTATTAATTAGTATTTTCCTTCTTCTAGGTTAACTATATTACCTTCTAAGATAACTGCCTTATGCTTTAGATAAGTAGCTATTTTAGTAAAAGCAAGCGCATTTAGCATTACTGCTACTAGCTAAATATATTATAGGTATAAGCTTATAAGGCTTAAGCCTTCTTTAGCCTTAACCTTAAATATATAATAGATATACTTTATATATAGATTACTTATAACTTTAATATAAATAGAGTTAATCATAGCAATTAGCTATATGCCTACTAAGGCTATAGTTACTAAATCTATTACAGTAATTAGCAGGCCCTTATATAGACTTTCTTCCTTAATATAATACTAATTAATATATACATTTTATAATATAAAGGTTAAAGTAGCTAGAAGGCTTATAGCACTTAGACTAACTAGAGAGATACCCTTATAGAAGGGATTATTAGAAAATATACTGCTATAAGTAATACTTACTAGCAATTTTAAGTAGGAAATAAATTCCTTCTTATTTTATAATATAATTATATTAAAGGTAATAAATAGGGCAGGTATAAGGCTTATTAAGAGGTTAAAATAGGTAATCTAACTACTTAAAGCTCTATTAGGGGTTAGTTAGGCAGGCTATAGGCTAAGAAGGCTTATTAGACCTGCTATAAATGTGACTCTTGTAATATACCTATTTATATAGAGGGAAATTGCTAGTACTATTACTACTAGCTAATTTATTAGTTAATAAAAGTACTGCAGATCTCTATTTACCCTCTTTTATCTAATTTATTATATCCCCCTGCTGATACTAGTCTCACAGTCCCCACAAGCACGAGGTCTCCTTAAGAGATGCAAGAAAGATGTGCATAGAAGATGAGGCTGTTGGTTCCAACAACATTGGGTTGGCTGTCCCGTCCCGCTGGCGTGGGACGATCCCACGTGTGGCATCTAGAAAAAAACTCTCATCTCCATATTCTTTGCTTTTGTTAATGCCTGGGTTCTGAGATGAATCTTACGTGTCATCGGGGAGCCCTGTCTTTTGAGTCTGTGCTATCCGTATTGCTTCTCCATGAGTCACCAATGTTACCATGTATCTCATCCATTGATGCAAACCTTGCTTCGGTACACGAAAGTCGCATCTTACCTCCAAGGCAATTGTTTATTTTTTTCAACGTCAGTCAGGGGTCAAGGCCACCGTGTCGACGTGTTCCAGCGTGAGAGAACCATTTTCGAATGCCGGGGACCAATCATTCGAGAATATCATGGTTCTTAACTTTAAAACTTGCCTGACATGTCCCCATTTGTGACCTCCTTCGACCCCGGGTAATCAAGCACAGTCCATCTCTTGACCTAACCCAAGAGTCTTTCGAAACATCAGCTCACAAAGTGCAACAATTCAGGCAACACAAGTTTCCGAATCACACCGCTTCTATTGATGAATGTCTATTTGATGAGCCTAATTGTGTTTCCATGCATAGCCTTCGTAGGGCTTCGTCATGATATTACATATCCTTGTCTCATGTGGTGCCACGCAATCGCTCCAAGTGATTTATATCAAATAAAGGAAATCATCTGAATCCTCCAAGATATGCGACTGTCAATCAGGGCATAGAATCCACATGTTGCTTCTTGAGGCCAGCAACAAGGTTACATATCATATTCTAGAAACTTGTACCATTGCTCATGAGACGAAAGCCCCACTAACTGGACCATGCTGAAAAGGCTATGATTTCACCAAGAGAGCCACAGGCTTCTTCATCATGGTCCACAACAGCTGCAGTCACCGTTTCAGAACTTCCTCATGCCAAGAAAGGTCATTTTCGTGCTCATCCTGTACAGAAAGACTTCCCTTGATCGACAACAAACGCGGTACTGGTTACACATAACATGCTAATATGCCATCTCCCTTCTCTCAACGTCTGATGCTCATACTTTCCATGGATATGACACAGCATCATGATTCACCGTGTCCCTTACCCGCAAGAAATCACCCAGGCGAAAGTGAAACGAACAAGATATGTTGAATACGTAACTACCAATTTGGGCAGTTTCTTTGTATTTTCTCGCGTCAGAAAAGAAGATGAAAAAAGACCAAGAAAGCATGATATGTGCATGGTGCCTGTATCGCGCAAAGTCTCGACGCCTGGTAAAAACTCTCTCTTCCAACTCCCATTGCCAGATCCCAGTATCCTCATTCTCAATCCCTCCCAAAAAATGTCGACCCCCATACGGTATCGAAGTCGAATAGAATAAAACTTAACTAAAGTCACCAAATTGTATAAAATATTGCATTTGCTGTGTGGATATCATCGTTTCTCCTTGAATAGCGTACTCCTGTCGTGCTGAAAATGCAATCAACGAAGGTGAGTTACCTCAATTGGGCTTGCAGGACCACTGCGAACATGGCTCAGATCACTGCTACCGGTTCGTCGTAGAGCCTGGCTCATTGTCTCAATGTTCAGATCACCCCCTGAAGGGTTGAGCTTGAGGTTGTTTGTGCTTGTTGGGCTACCAAGAGGTCTTCGAGTTGGACTCAACTCGATACCCTTCATGCTGCCAGGGTTGCTTGTGGGAGGGCTTGTCTCGGGTCCTTGGCTCGACACGGGTGATCGAATGGGCGAAGGCGAACGGTTGACCGCTGCTGGGAGAGACGTAAGTCCTGCAAGGTGGATGCTGTCGCGGGAGCTCGCAACACCCGAAAGAGGGTTGTGTTCAGCCTGTACAACGTCGGCAAACGAAATGAATGAGAGCCGGCGGACATCGGAAGAGTCCAGGGAACCGTAGTTGGAAGCGTTGTCGGCCGAGACAGCCTCTCGGTCAGCAAAGGAAGCGAGCTCGGCTGCCCACTCGCTGGCTCCAAGGTCGTACGAGGGAAGAACATTGCTGGCTCCTGTAACTGTCACAGCGGCGGGTTGATGCGAGCTGTGGGTAACAATCTCGACTGTATCAGGGTCAAGCTTTTCGTTCGTGATGGCCTCGGACGCATCGTCAAGGACGGGAGGAATGTAGTTTTCGGTCTGAATATGTGTAGGAATGGCTGGGGAGTTGGGCTTGAGCACAGTGCTATCCTGGACATCACGCTCAAAGATCTGTGATGTGGCTGGCGAAGAAAGTCGTGGAGAACCGGTGAAGCCGCGACCTGGAGATGAGGGAAGAGCAAAGCTCTGCTCGCTAGCAGGAGGCCATGATGGCTGTTTCGAGGACAGCTTGGAAGCACCTCGAGATAGAGGTGGGCTGGCAGGGTTGGAATTCGCGTTGGAAGGAGTTTGTGACTCAGAACGAGATTCCGGTTGGGATTCAGCCTTGGAGTTGTTTGTGTCGGGTTTGGAGTCAGACTTGGTAAGCACAGAGGACTTCTTCTTGCCGAGTCCGAACAAGCTACGCATCTTGCTCTTCCCGTCCTTCTTTGTATCTTCTCTGTGATCGGCCTCGTTGTTGAAATCGCTGGCTCGAGGGGTTGAGTCACCTAACCGCTGGTCATTGACAGACTCAGTGTTGGCGAAACGGTCATCGCGGGTAATGGGGGCAGCTTCGGCAAGACTCATGTTGACAGATGAGCCTAGATGTTGAGCGTCTAAGGTTAAGCGTTGTCAACGGTTTGTGGTGATAAATGATATACGGTAGAACGTTTGCAGCTGCAAAAGATTGTATGGGACTGCCCAATAAGGTCGAGTCAGTAACGAAAGTCGTGGAATGCAAGTCTATATCGGCAAGTGGGAGAAGCAACGACAGATGACAGTCAGGCGGGCGGGCAGAAGAGATATTTAAGTAGCGGGCGTGAAGTATCGGATGAGAAAGTCGGGAAAAGCAGAAATAAACAAAATCAGATGTGATGTGACCTTGTGTAACTGAGACTTTTTGACTTTGAGTTTGGCGTCGGTGCTGCCCTTTGGATGGATGGGGAGAAACATTGAATATTGGATTAGATAGCACCTCATGGAACTTACCTAGGTATATCTGCCCTGTAAAACAGTCCGTAGCTCCCGGTACAATACTGGGGACTCCGTAAACAAAGACCCGCAACGGCCAGCGCTAGCTCTTAGGGACCTGCTAATCGCGGCAATGCCGTTGTCCGCTTGACGCCGTCTCGGTCTGAGAGTCTGCGTGATGCACTTGAGTTTTGTGGCTGATACTCTAGAGAGTAGCCGAGACAATGATTCCAAGATTTGCTCGACGAGTTGAAGAGAGACAGAGAGACAGAGAGTGTCGGAGATAGATTATGAGTGAGTTAGGTACAATGCTCGGCAGGGCAGAGCGGGCTGAGACTTTGGGCGCGCTACGACTACGGCTGTAGCGTATTCGTAGGTGCCAAGGGAGGGAGGGAGAGAGAGAGAGGTCTGGAGCTGGAGGCGCAAGCGTAAGGTACTGTAGGTGCAGGTGTAGGTGCAGGTACGAAGACGATAAAACTAAAATAAGTTTATTGCTTTTGTCGGATGTCGCTCGCCTCGTTGCCCGTTGTTGGTAAATTGCAAAGATGTTTCGAGATGGATCTTCTATTTATTGTCTGCCGAAATTGAACAATGAAAGGGAGACAAAAGTCAGAACTCAAGAAGAGGGGGATGATGCATTAATGGATGAGACGAACTTCAACAGGTTAAAGAAAAAGTAGCTGGAATTGATAATGACTGGGGGGGCTGACGGGCGGCGTAGGTGGCTTTACAATTCGTTCGTTTTGGAGGTCAAGTCAAGCTTCAACTTTTCCCAAGATCAGCGCACTTTGATCAAGACACGGGACCAACTGGAGGCGGGATGATTGCACTATCCAGGGCATTTATGGGGCAATTTATGTGAGTCGCACAGATGAAAGCCTCCACTGTCTGCAGGGACGAGAGATTTAATTCCATGGATCCAATGTAAACGATGGATGCTGGCCATGGGAAAGGGTTTTGAACCACGGGACCGTTGCCAACTTGGCCAACGGACGATGGGTGATGGACGAGAGAGGCATTATTAGCAAAACCTGCTTGAAACGGTAGACATCGAGATGCCATGCCGTAAAGGCGATACAAGGCCCCAGACTGTGACCACGTTTTAGTATCTCGTCCTCCCAGATGCTCTTCTCTTTCTGCTGGGTCTCCATGTTGTGATCCTACGTTTGATGTTACGTCTGTCTGGTATCGTGTAGCACCAATGCATGCATGCACTCGACATGGGACTCTCGTCAATGCAAGTCAGGCCTGTATCAAAGGGACTTTCTCCCAATAGTACCAAGGTCAGCCCTGGGCTGCCTATCTCAGATGCTGAGGGACTGATCCGATGGGTTCAAAATATCCCTTCTTCACCTTGAAATGACATGATATTGCTTTCGCTCTCTCCCTCGTACGTACAGTCACAGCCTTGATAACATGTGATGCTATATCAGTCTTTATCACTCCATTTCCCCTTCAGCCTGCATATCCTCTCTCTGCCTTGGAACAAGTCGGTTGGGTGTCCATGGTCACCAAGTTAGTCACCTCTTATCACATCCCATTACTGTCAATCACCAACCCGGCTACAGCCCCGCTACCAACATGGACCTCGTGACGACTCCTTCAGGGCACTTTCTTCATCTTGCCCTGGCGGAACAGGCTAATAAAGGATAAAGATCCGCGCGTATCTGCATCAGAGTAATGACCAACGAGGAGGGAGAGGGAAAAGTCTGCCCTGCTTTACCCACCGTTGATTGCTTTTTTGGTCCCAAACATCAACAACACCAAAAACCCAATCTGAGATGCATCATTGGGCTTCCAATTCAGCCCCGTTTTGGCTACTCCAAGCTCTGACAGGCCCCATGTGCCGACCCCGTTGACCCCTTTTCCCTGTTATAATTTGCCACTGATAAGGGTGACTGATTGATCTTCCACAATTTCTCCAGTTTCTCTGGAATTTTCTGTAGATCTCCATGGCCTTGGAGAAATGAAACAAGGGACTCGTCAGCATGAAGTTTCATCTCATTGCACTGACTGTATGTAAGCGGGAGTTAATAGCCACGAGGGGTCAATGTCGAGGGGCATTCCTCCTGGTGAAGAGCCAACGTCATCAGCTTACAAGTTTGGAGCTAACTGGAAGAGAGCCTAAGATGATCATGGGTTCATGCCATGTGACTTTTGGAGCTGAAACAAGCACGTGACTCGAATCATTAGGTAAGGTGTCTTAGGTAAGCGTCGCTGTGGGTGGCAGAAACTTCAGATCTTCGACTTCAGGTGGTTTGCAGGGTCCAGCGGTAAGCACACGATACGCCAATTACCGCGGCCAATCGCTTTCAGCCCGGTCCTCGAGGTCCATACAAAGTCAAATCACATCTCCAGTCACTTTTACCACTATTTCCTTGTCACGGGACCTCGACGACAGCTCATCAAGTCACAATGGAGTTTCGAAGCCTCATCCGACCAGCCGCCAGGCTATTCAGCCCTCGTGCTACCCTTCCTACCGTTCCTTGCCGTGGCCACAAGACAACAAGCCGAACAAAACGATCTTTAAAGATTGCTCCTCACGAGTCCTTTCTCCCAGACCGAAAGGGAACCTTCCCCGCCTCCGACTCTATCATCTACAACCCTCCTTCTTCCGAGGCCTCTCCTCTTCACACACCTTTCATCTTCCTCCCACATAGCGACCCTCGCCGTGTCGCACTCACACGAATGCGACACACCCCCGGCTCTCCTCTAGAACCTATCGCACCCGGCAAACTTGCCCCAAAGATGGACTATCCTCGCCGCAATCCTGTATACAACCTCAAGGCTGAGGATATCAGGGAGATGAAGCGACTAAGGGCAGACGATCCCGTTACATGGAGTGTGAATAAACTGGCTGAAAAGTTTGGTTGCTCGCCTGTTTTCGTCAAGATGGCTGCTCCTGCACCCAAGACATATCTTGAGGGCCTTAAGCGCAAGCAGGAGAGGAGGGAATCACGATGGGGTGCTATTCGAACCGCCGCGAGAGAAGATCGCAAGAGGAGGACAGACATGCTGTACCGTGGCGAGTTGTAAAGAGTTTATTCTTCGATGCGTCGGCGTGGCACAGTCTATCAGACTTGTACAAACATGGAAAATCGTCTTAGTCGATGTAGGATTATGGTCATGGAGAATGAAGTAAAATGCGAATAGTGTTGGTTTCGGCCCAATGAGAGGACAAAAATCTGTATAATTGCCAAATACCAAAAACTCCTCGAATACAATAGCCTCTTGTATTATTGACCCTTGTCTCCCTATCTCATGTATCATAATAGCGTATGCCGACGAGTTTATGACATTCATTGCCCAACAATTATCCAATTGTGTCCCATATGTACCCTTGTTCCCAGATAGCAAACAATTAAAGCTAATCCAAGATGTCGATACACACCTATATACGAACATTTATAAACCAACCAAGAAAAACCATACGAAGCAACTTTTGTTTTAGTCCAACTTCATCTCTGTCGATCGAGTAGTCGACGTCGATGTGCGACGGCTTCCTCCGGCACTTGAAGATGAGGAAGAGGGTGGCTCATTCAAGAGATCCTTTTCACCAGGAATCACACGGTTACACCAACCACACCACGAACGACGTTCTCCTCTAACCTCTCGGCCGAGGATACGACTACCGCTGGTGCGCTCATCATCCCACTCAGGGACACAATGTCCAACACGCACCATGCGAACACGTTTGCGTTTAACAACACCGCCAATGCCCTCGATCTCATGACGAAGGTAGCCAGGGCCGAGGGATGGTGACGGTGTGCGTTCATGTGTAAGCCGGAGCTGGTCAATGAGTGCATCAACCGGAGCTTGTTGCGGGGCCGGAGTTGGAGCCACATTGCCGTCCCGGGCGTCTTCGGCGTCGCAGTCTACCTGATGCTCGACTTCTTTGGCGGCACAGCAATCTGCTTCACGGCCACATACGACGCCACGAACGCCCTCGCCAATGCCTGTTCCAAGACCGCCGAGGACCTCACCGTATTGGTTTCGCCAGCGCCATATACTAAGCCCATCAGTCAGTAAGAGAGTAAGCCTCCTCGGGAATTAACACATACCGTTGGTAGTCATGATCTGCAGCACGAATGCTTCGCCCACATGGCTGACAGAGCCAAACACCCTCGTCAGCGCACTTACAGACGTCACGCGACACCAACTCAGATGACAGTGGTACATCTGAATCTACGGGCGCCTTAATAAGAGTGGCTATAGGTGCGTGAACACAAGGTTTGCAGAGTCTCCTATGCCTCTCCTTGAGCGCGACGGAAGCCGGTGGCTTGATGGCGCAGTTCTGCAGAGTTCATGGTCAGTAACACGCGATTGGGCCAAAACTCGGCAGCTCGCAGATCGCTGTACATACTCGGCATATCACATCGCCGCATCGACGGCACTCGCCGACCATATCGCGAGCGCAGTCGCCTGATTTGCCATTGTAACTGCGCCCGTCTTCCATGTAGAACCAATTCCCAGCGCGAGCGCGGTAGCGAAAGGTTTCGGAGCCATCGACGGGGACTTCTTCGTTTTGGCAGTGAAGGGTAGAGTTGATCAGAGTAGTACGGTACTGAATGAGGCCATGATGGATCAGACGACAGGTACGCGAAAGAGCGTCGAGTGTATTAAGGTCGATAGACGCTGCAATGGCTTCGACAACACTATTTGGAGGGTTAGTGGGAGTTGTCATGACATGTCAAATTCGGTATTAAACGAAGCAGCAGATATCATGATAGAGGTCAACAGCTTCAACCACGAATCACTCAAATCATTTGGACAGAAAATCGATTGAACAAGGGAATTGCACTCACGGATAACACTGAAAGGCGTTGGTAATAGGCGCCTGAAAGGTAGAAGAGTCCATGGTGCCTAGCGGCTCTGGGTTATACAATGAATGAGGCCAAGGTCCATTCCGGCTGTTGGCAGACAACAACTGGAGTTTTCTGAGAAGAAGAAGATGCTGATCTTTTTGAGAAAGCTCACTCTGCTGGGGGTCGTCATGATGAAGAGGACCAGGAGGCGGAATGGGCGGCACGACCTCATGATGAGGTGCAGAAGCGGCACGAGGATCGTTGACAGTAAAGCCGCCAGGGCCCGCTCCAACATCCTCGTCCTCCTCCAAATCCACAAAACGCGCCATGGCTTGTTTTGGGGGTGTTTCTTTTGTTTTTTTTACTAGTGACTTGCGTCTTGGCACATGGAAAAAACAGTAGGTACAGTGTGAGCCCGCGATCCCCAGGATCTGATAAGCAGAGGGGATAGGATGGGATGGGTAGGGGGGTCCGAGAATGATAGAACCGGATGTCGAAGGCCGGAAGAGGGCCCGGGATGCGGAACTTTGTCTTATCGGGGCTAGACACGGCAGAGAAAGGTATGCAAGAAGAGAGAGAGAGAGAGAGTAGGTATGAAAAGAGAAGGTGATGTTTAGTTACAGAATAGGACTAACGATGTATGCAGGGGAATGAACTGGAACTAGAATTGGAACTGGAACTGGAACTGGGGCTATGATGAGTGAGAAAGAAGTGGGTTATGTTATGTTATCAATGTTACCAACGGAGGCCGGGAGTTGATGAAGCGGGGAGACGGAGCGGGACGAAAGAATCACGGAGGTAGAAAGGACGAGTGAGTTATGATATGAGCTTATAAGCAGCCATTGAAACTGCAGAACAGAGTCGTTCTCGGTGGATCTGCGTAGAAAGATCGTGAGTGAGATTGAGGGAACGGAGTGGAATGTGAGTGAGTGAGTGAGCAAACGAATGAGTGAGTGAATAGTGGCAGTGAGATCGATTGCATCAATGAGATTCGTCAATGATGCGTCAGTCACTTGATACCAGCCACAGCTCGACCCAGGCTTGAATCAAGTTAGATAACGACCCCAACAACTAGAAACTAGTATATCTACGGTAAAGTCCAGGACCAATTCCTGAAGCTTGTCAGAATTGCCAAGAATAGCATAATCCTCGACTTCAAAGCCCGATTCAAACCTATCATGGAAGCGAGTCTTGCGTGTCTCGTCTGCCCCTCTTTGTTCCCGAGAGCTCAAGTGGATCTAGTGCTGTCAACTTTTTTAACATCCATGTACAAAAACAATACATACATAATACGTATGGTATAATCCGGCGGTGACGGCTATGTCGTGCTCGAGCTGCAATGTAATACTATTACACCGAATAAACAAAACAGTACAAAAATACCACTCTCTCTTTACGGGCTTGTGCAATGTCACGAGGACTACCCCACGTGTTTTTTTACCCGTCATGAGACGAGAAGATTTCACTTGTTTGCATCATGCCAATCATGCAGGGGGTTCACCGTTCAGTTCCCAACAACGCATCTCGTTACGTACAACGACGCTGTATTCTAGAAAAATACCTAGGTCTAGCTTGGATTGTATTGCAATGTGCGAGCAGAAAATTGCGACACGGCTGTTTAGATCGTTCCGGTGTCGGGGGCCATGACAATCTCATCTTATCAATCTAATCTCTCATGCAACCTACCCCATACCATCATGACTTAGAGTCCTATTAGGAATAGTTGGGCGGAGTTGTTTGACAAAGAGATATTCGGAAATAAAGGGGAGTTATTCTTTTCTCGATCTGAGTTATTTCTTTTGCATTGTGCGTGTAAGTGGAAGGTTACGGCGTCATATACCCCGAGTCATGGAAGTATCCCAATTTCCCTATTGTCATTGGTAGCACACAACTCTTGTCGCGTTGTTCTCGCTCTTTTAGCATCAAAAGTTCTAAACATGGAAAATGTCGTCTCTAAAGTTGGCTTCATAATACATACCCCAAAGCAAGAACATTGTGGAATTTTGCATGTCCTTTGAAGGTGTACCAAGATGTCATTATAGCCCAAAACCAAAAGACTATCGGGAATGGAGTTTTGTATGATCCATCGGCCAAACATCCAACAATCATAAAATAACACCTCCCAAATCCGCAAGTTTCTGCCAAGACAAACAGTCTGGGAAATGCAAGATGCAGTGCACCCCAGCGAGCAGGCTGTTCGCGCCATGTATGCACGAGGATACCGAACATGTCTCAACATTCGAGATCTGGCGTCTGACAACGACCAGCTTATTGGAGATTGTCCCAAACACCCTAGAAATCCTAACGATACAAAAGTCGACTATGTCTTTACCAATGTTGCCATAATTCGAGAAGATTAACCTAGGCTGCTACAACCGATACGAATTCTGTACCCCCATTTGTTGAGGAAGCAGTATTTCAAGTAGCTTGGGGCAAACCGACACAGATAAATCCGACCCTAAAGCCCTCGAATGAGCATTGGCGACAGAGAGCAAGACCATATCCCAATATTGATCCAGGCGTGGGCGTACATCCTCTCAACACGATGGACGGAGTTGATCCACGAGGCACACTATCTCAGTCTTGGCCATACAACGTCAACCAGGACTCCGGAACATCCTTCTGTACTGGTAATTCTTCTACAGAGGTCGATATTGGCGAAGCTGAGGAGGACGCTGCTCAATGGCGGAGTGCTTTCTGTCAAACCATGGCGGCTGGGAGCCGACTATTCAAGGCTCGAACGGCAAGCCCCTGTATTCTCCGTGGTCTATACGAACAGTACCGAACGGATCATTTACCATGGCTTAGAAGCTCACAACACGAAGCTGTAGAGCAGTCCGAACTCCTACATCATCCACCTCCGCTCGTGGTCACTTGTCTGACTACTGTTCTCTCCACGATATGGAAGATCAGGAGTTGGCAGCTCTGATGGTCGCTCTGCTAGTACCAGCTGCCAAACATGATTGTAGGTCTATTGGGTTATCAAGACCAGTATTGCCGTTTGGCAAAGACGGGAAGGAATCCAGCTGCAGCAAACCATATCTCATGGATGAGTTCCAGTTAGACAAACCCCTTACCCTCAGCTGCAACCCAAGAGGGATGAAATCACTTCTATGCAGCGTCTTCCACGAACCCGGTATTGAGTGCAACATATGTGGCATCTGGTTACAAGATTTCTTTGCATTTTTGAACCAATTACATGATGACAATGCCCCTTCACGAACCTTTATCGGACGTGATCCGGACATTGGTGCCCTTTGGGTCGGTGCCTTTATGACAGGTGCCTACCACAAATGTTTGCAAAGGGCTCAGGCAGCTTGGTAGGATATAGACCTCAATGTAGCAACCTGGACAGACATATCTATGTCTTTCACTCAAGAACTAATCTCAGCCTTTTCAGGCCTGGGAGGTCAAGTTTCTCGCGCAGACGAATGCCGGTTACTACACCTGAGCCATGGAAGTTCCTATACCAGCCATCCCATTGTTGCCTTTCAAGTATTTGGACTCACAAGGCTGACTGATACCAACTTGGATGTCCGTGGGCATGTACTTTGCGGAAGGGAGCACTGTCTTGTGTATCTCGGATTAGCATGGATACATAGAGACCAAGCAACGGGGAAGCAACTCTGGCAAAGTGTGATATCGTTGAGCTTGAAGTATAGTCCAGCGACTGAGCGTGGCGGGATTGCTGATGTTGATTACGACGATACTGATTCGGAGGATGAAGACTTAGAGATGGAACACTTTACACATTCATATGGCTATAGGGAGAGGATGGCCCTGGAGAGCAAGAAAACATCAGAACTTGATATAAGCCATCGAAATAAACCTAGCAAAAGGTATCCTAAGTTACCTAAGTCTTTTTGTTATTTAGGGTCGAGGTCCCAAGGATTCTTCCCCTAGGATGGATTCCTTGTCGCGGAAAGGGAAACTCTACGGATAGAGCATCCCTGGATAGATAATTTTGAGGATGACGACGACTATAGCGCTCCCAACAACAGCTATACTTGCTCTATGACAGGGATTACAGGTGTTCATAGGTGGTTGTCAAGAGTATCAACTTAAAGGTCAAACTCAATATTGAGCAGGCGTAGGATTCGAACAAAACAAACTCCGTTGATACACGGCCCATATAGTGACGCAATTTCCGAGATATCCGCATCCAAGGCAAATGGTGTCACAATCTCAAGTGAATCATATCGAGCCGCGTCAAGAGCAGAAATCATGTTGATATTGATTACGAAGGATCATGAACCCCCATCCCGTTTCATGAAACAGAAACAAGCCGATCCAGGGAAATAGCAAACAGGATGAGTAGCTGCAGCTACGTAAATTAAAAAGGCGGCGATCCGGCCGTGCAGTATCATAGCGGCATCTAACGAGTGGCTCTCGCAAGGCAGACGGGCATACAAGCGTGGTGAGTAGCGCTGATGCATTGATTCAATCCTGGGTTCGAATCAATTTATATGAGAAAGTCATCTCATCACCGAAGTGCTTCCATCTCGTGTAAATGTAAGGTATGTGTGTGCCATTATGAGCCTCAAAGGATTCCCAGTCCAAGAAAGTTAGTTATAATCCCTGTTGACGGAAACACACTGGCCATGCTACTATGGAGGTGCGTCTCAAAAGTCTTTGCCGGCGCTAAAATCACGCTAAGTGGGGCAAAAGAGCAGGTACTTGCAAATCTTGATTTTTACGGCCATTTATCCCTGCCTTCCTTGTACTTATTCCCACCTTCTAATTCTATGATTTTTTGAATGTGCACAGGAATTCTCTCAATCCACGCCTGGATCTGCTTTTGCGGAAGGTCATTCCACGCAGCCTCCCACTTGTAAATAGCTTCCTTTTTATTTCTTGGGGCGCCTTTTTTCATTGTTACCCTCTTCATCTACAGCCAGGCAGGCTCAATAGCATTCAAATCTGGCGAATTTGAACACTAAAGAAGCCTCTGAACTCCCTCAGCGTCATACAGAAGCTGCTGTGCATGGTGTTTATGACTGGGAGCTTGATCTTCTTGTACAAGGGTATTCGGTCTTTCCTTTTCACATTCCTTCGCAAAAGGAAGCAATCTCGGGATCAGGATCTTCATACGGTATCGCCACCAGTCAATACCGCCTTTTTTCCCCTCTCTCATCAGCTTGCCGTTAGCTTTATTCCAAGACCACTCAGGCTTCTTGCCCGGTAGGTTATGAAGCCCTAGCCTTCTCATTCCATTCTCAAGCTCCCATTTCTCCTTCATAACCGGCTCGAGCTCTGCATTTATCGCCTCGATCGCAAGTTCAGCTTCCTTCTTCTCCTTCAAGGTCTCTGGAGACTAGCAATAAAAGGGACCTTTTTTATTGTATGAAAAGCAGCCCCAAAACATGAATTCGCTTGAGCCTTTCCATCTCTCACGAATGCAGCTGCGGAGAAATCGCTCCTCAGGCAGCCTCCAAATGCGGTAGCCGCCGCGGCGATGAAGAAGTATCACAGAAGTTTCATCTAACCAAATCACAGCTTTCCAATCTTCGAGGGTCCAATCTTTATAAGCGATACACCATTCCAGGTGCTCTTTCTTCATCGCTGCAGTCAGTCTAGGCTTCCTCATCGGCTTCGTTTTCCTGTATCCTGCTAATTTGAGGATTCTGGCGATAGTCGCAGCTGAGATCTCGACTCCCTGACTGCTGAGCTCGCCGGAGATATCAGTGAGTGTTTTTTCCCTGCCAAATCGATCTAGGCTAACCTTGGCGATAATAAGGCTACGATTTTCATCGGTATTCTTCGTAGGCCGCCCGGATCGAGGTTTATCTTCCAACCAAGCGTTGATAATTCTAAGGGGACTCTCATTAGGCTCGAAGCCCGCCTTGATTGCCCGAGAATATATCTTATTGATCGTACGTTCAGGGATACCAGTGAGGAGGTTGATTTGCGCTGTGGTTTTCCCTCCTCCGCCTGGGGCTTTCAACGTCACCACTAAAGCCCGGGTCGCGATATCTGTATACATATATAGCATCTTCTTCATAAGTTGAAAACAGGAAGAACGGTATAAAGAGGGGAAGAACGGTGTGAAAATCGCTTATAGAAGATGGCTAACAAAATCAGCAGGGATCCCCTATCTAAGTTTGCAGGGGTGGTTGCCGATCCCTCTTGGCCGGCAAAGACTTTTGAGACGCACCTCCGTAAAATAACACACTTTTGATACAAACATTCAGAACATGCCTATTACTACACCATGTCCCCCAGGGGGGCTGTGTTTGTTTGGAGGAAAAAGGGAAAAAGGGTGAGGCGCAATTGCAGCATCTTCAGGAAGAGATTATGCTTGTTTTGAGTGTAGACGAAAGAGCACCATTCGTGTGAAAACAGAGACAAAGTGCATGAACTCGAGACCTCAATTCGGGTCGTGGAGTCGTTTCTGAAACAAGGGCGAGGTAAGGTTGGGGAGTCATGAAACTTGGTTTTGATTCATCTACAGTAAGAGACGAAGCGCTTGGACCAGGGTCTCTCTTAGCATCACCAATCTCTTCATATGTCATCCAAGGTTTTGGTCTCTAAAGAGGAAATATTTGCGGACGGTCTCTCCGATCTGTTACTTGACATTGTTTGGTGTGAGAAGAGAAGTTGAAAAGAGGCTGGGTATCTTGTAAGTGGTTCAGGTTGAGATCGTCAAAACAATGATGCGACTGAACCGAGATCCGAAAGTAATAGTATCGATAATTGTCATGATCTACTCTGTACTTGGAATACAATGTTTACTCGTATTTCTGATATTCCCGTCATATGGAAAAGCAAACGATAAACCCTTGTCTCCCCCACGTCTCTCGGAGTTTGGTGCGACGTTAAAACCCCCGCCCCCTTGCAACCTCCACTTTATGCATATTCCCATGCCTCGCATCCCTGCATACGATCCTTTCCTAGCCTTGACAATTATTCCGTTAACCTCACCTCACCTCACCTCACCTGGATCTCATCACATTGCCACATCACAAACAACCGAATCTGTTTGAACGGCAAATTAAATTACTAGGAGGATCGGCACTGGACCGAATAAACAACTTCAAACTTAGCTCTTCTCTATAATCACCATGGCCTGTCTCATCCATATTGTTTACCAGCAAGTGCTGGCCCGTCCTATTTTTGGATCTGGCAGGAATAGTTTCACCGTTATACAGTCGGCCGTATACCAACAAACGGTGAACGCTTGCTGATTCCAAAAGAACCGAGGCAACCGAATAGAACCATCATCAAGTCCCCATCATGGGAGAACTATTTGTCTTGGCTACCATTGGCTCCCGGTTAATTCATCATGACCAGATGGACGGTGACAGGGGCTATCAATCCCTCCACTATCTGCTGAGGACGCGAGCCTTGCATCTGGGGCCCATGCTATTCTGCGTCTATCATCCAGTCCACAAGGTAACTCGTCCTAGGCCCTCGAGCCTAATATGGTAATGTCTGTCCATGCTCAGTTATCCACTTGCTTCCAAACCACGTCTCGTCTATACTGATCCTAGAATCTCGCTGAATCAAGGCACATGAGGGGGCGCCTACATATCCATCACGTCTCATGTTGAGACCACTTTAATTAAGTCCCGATCGATGTCAAGGATGTCCGTTTGCTCCGCCACCCGTCATAGTTTGACGCTGGGTGTGGACTTTGATACTATACTGGCAGGCGAGATGCCTTCTTAAAGCCGAAGCTGTCGCTGCTTCTTTGGAGTCTAATTCTTCTTCATACTCAACTCTCATTCATTCTCTTTACGTTTTGTTCCCAGGTTTGGGCTTCTTTTCTCAGTCGTTCCCTTTGACAGGTGCTTTGGTCGCCTTTTTCCAAGTTAACAACAACTTTGCTCTTTGATAGAGTATTTTCACTCATTGCCAAATCAACAAAACACCAAACCAATCTACGCCTTTCCGATTTACTTCCTTCACCATGTTCATGCGCAACGTTCTTATCGCGGCTGTCAGCCTGCAGGCTCTCGTTGAGGGTGTCATTGCCCAGGAGAAGGTCACACTCACCAGGACTGTTACTCGCCAGAAGCCCAAGACTTCTGCTGGCAACCCTTATGAGGTGCCTGATGTTCCTGAGGTGACCGTTGTTCCCACCTCTTACATCACTGACGGAACTACCATCTTCGTCGACGAGACTGTCACAATTCCTTGCTCTCGATGCACAGCTTCCACTGCTGGTGATGCCGACGCCGAGGTCACTTCTGAGGTTATCACTACTGTCATCACCAGCGATGCTGGCAGTGTTTCTGACCAGACTGCTGAAGTGACTGTTATTCCTACTTCTTACATCACTGACGGCACCACTATCTTCGTTGATGAGACCGTCACCATCCCTTGCTCTAAGTGCACTGCTTCTTCTACCGCTGACGCTGGTGCTGAGGGTACTTCCGAGGCTGTTTCTGAGATCGTCTCCGAGTCTGAGGCTCTCTCCACTGCCGATGCCACTACTTCTGGTGATGCCGCAGCTGCTGGTACTTCTGAGGCTGTCTCTGAGTCTTCTACCGAGACCGTTTCCGAGGCTGCTACCACTGAGGCCGAGACTCTTTCCACTGCCGAGGCCACTGACTCTGGTTCTATCACTGAGCAGACTGCTGACGTGACCACTGTTGTCCCTACCTCTTTCATCACCCGTGGTACCACCCGCTACGTCAACCAGACCATCACCATCCCCTGCACCAAGTGTGCTGGTGGTAAGACCAAGACTGCTGCCACTGGAGTTGTTGGCGAGACCACCCTTGACACCTCTGCTGCTCTTGAGACTACCGGAGCTACCCAGGACGCCGCCGAGACCTCCGCCCCTGTTGAGGAGGAGACAACTGATGTCGACAACGCTACTCAGACTGCTAACACTGCCACTAATGAGGCTGACGCCAGCACTGAGACTGAGACTCCTATTCCTACCACCATCATCCTCACCACTGGTAAGGGACAGAGCACCGTTTCCACTCAGCCCGGACCTTTCGCCAACACCACTGTTGCCGCTGGCGCCGAGACCACTGGTTCTGATGAACTCCCTGGTGCCGTTTCTTCAGAGGCTGCTACCAGCAGCACTGTTGTCAGCGAAGTGAACAAGCCCGTCATCGTTGTCATCCGTGAGGTTACCATCTTCCACCGCACTGTCGTTATTGGTGCCGCCTGCCCCCCTGTCAAGCGTGGCAATAAGGGTGACTTCGTTGTCGGTACCGGCTCTGACGAGAAGACCTTCCCTGAGCTCGGCGAGGCTCTCACTGATGCTTGTGACAAGCAGTTCAAGGACTGCTCTGAGAACGCTGGAAAGAACTTCGAGGTCTCTGATTGCCAGAAGCAGCGTGAGATTTGCCGTGCCGATGCCTCCTCCACTGCCAAGGCTCCTACTCCTATCACCAAGGAGTCCACTGAGACCGCTTCCGTCATTCTCCCCTCTGACGCTGAGATCACTGGAAAGTCCAAGCCCGGTGTTGGCGGCCATGTTGTCATCTCTACCCGAACCCTCACTGTCTCTGAGTCTTGTGCTATCTCCGATGGTACCCCTGTCATTGAGGGCCCTACATCCACTGGTGCTGTCAAGACCACCGAGACTGCCGCCGCTGAGACTACCTCCGATGCTGAGGCCGCTGGCTCTACCGCTCTCGGTGCCGAGACCTCCGAGGCTGCCACTGAGACTGCTCCCGGCGCTGTTGAGAGCTCTGAAGCTGTCACTGTTGTCACCATGACCAAGTCCGATGGCGAGATTAGCACTATTGCCATTACTCTCACCAACGGTGTCCCCACTGGCACTGGTGTCGTCCCTCCTGAGACCCAGGTCGAGTCCTCTGCTGAGGCTGCCCTTACCTCCGAGGCTGCTGAGACTACTGCTGCTGCTGAGACTTCTGGTGACTCTGAGGCCGTTGGTTCTACTGCCCTTGGTGCTGAGACCTCCGAGGCTGACGAGACTGTCACTGCTACTTCCACTGGTGTAGTTATTATCACTATGACCAAGTCTAATGGCGAGATCAGCACCACTGCGATCACTGTCTCCAACGGTGTCCCTACCGGCACCGGTGTCGTCACCGTTCCTGGCGAGGGTGAGAAGACCACCGTTATCGTTCCTCCCGCTGAGACTTCCGAGGGTGCCATCGGCCAGGAGACTACCGTCCCTGCTGCCGGCGAGACTGTCATCACCAGAACTGTCACCAACCAAGTCACCTCCTACGTCACCGTCGGAGTCAACACCATGACCGTTGGCGTCGAGACTGTCACCCTTACCAACCAGGTCACCGAGACCGTCACTGTCCCCTGTGGTGCCGGTAAGGAGACCGTCAAGGTCATCACTTCCGTCGTCACAGCCTGCCCTGCCTCTACCACTCTGGCCACTACCCGTGCCCCTGAGCCCGAGACAGTCTACGTGACCGCGACCGTCGAGGCCGCCCGTCTTCACAGCGACGTGCCCGCTCCTGAGCGATTCCGCCGCATGCTCGGCTTCTGGTAAACAAGCGCAGCTTGGCCACAGTTTCCTTTTTTCGATTCAACTTCAGTCAACTTTGGGATGAAAATAATGCACAAGGGTTTTAGAGTGTAGGATATTTGGGGGAGGAGTTCTTTTCAAAGGTTGGCGACTGTCATCCTCCCACGGCCACAATTCCGTCTGTGACTGGATATTCTGTGATTAGGGGAGGGTGATGGTACGCAGAGGAATGAGAAATATTGAGATTTGGAGTTAAACTTTTTGTCCCTTTTGTTATCTTCATGTGCTTATGATTTTGCCTGCGGGCGTGTAACACGATGTATGTACCGCCCGGATTAGAGAATACAAAACGTCATTTCATGAGATCTTGTGTCTTTTCCAGTGAAAATATGAACGTGATGTGTGACGTGTGTCCTCGCTTCTATAAGTGTATAGAAGGAAGTTTTGATGATAGTCTCACCAGTATTCGCATCTATGTCCCCATTCCCATACAAGTTGTGAGTAGTCACCAAGTCCACTGGATAGATCAAGCCGGAGAGCATATATCTTGTTTGTTTATGCTAATCAAGACTATATAATAAAGACCGGATAATATGCCATCACTGTAACCAAGCTCAAAGAGCTATATATACAACCTTTCCCACCAAGAAAAAACACAAAACGCCCACAGAACTCGCCAAACGATAGCGTAACAAGCATTGTCGCCGCGAGCTCTGGTTCAACACACTATCCGCAAAGCGATGGCGTAGAAGCACTTTCGCTGCCGAGGGAAATGGGGAAACTCGTAGGACAGCGTGTACAAACGCTGATGGGGTATCATAATAAAGAGCAAAACAGTGCGTAAATATCAAAGTAAAAAGAGCAAAATAGTCTGATGGGGGAATGCTTGGAGGGTCTGGGCTTGCCAGGGGAGCAGGGTGATAGCGCTGAAGCATTGTCACAAAGCTGTTCGCGAGACCAGGGGGTCCTCTGAGCATAAATCGTTGTCGAGGCCGTCATATTAGTGGTATGTATACCAGATTGAAATTTTGGCGACGCCTCGAGGCGTAACGATCGGCCCCTAACGGATGAGGATGAGAAGTGAATGTCGTCAAGGCTTGTCTTGAGTGAATAGCCATGTTGATACAGGCAGCTGAATCAGCAGGTTGGCTACTGCCAGCTGCTCAATTAAGAGACGTCAGCCAGGGCGATTGTTGAAGATGCAGCCCAGGTGAACGAATCCAGGGAGTCCCGTAGACTTAAACGCGGCTCGACTTCTTCCAAGGAAGAGATCGGAAACCGCGCTCCTGACCCTCTCGTCGGGCTGCACCATCCTCAAACTCACTGGACGAGTCTGACTGAAGCTTGCTACTGACAGGGTTACCGAAATATGTGAGAAGAGCCTTCATCGCGAATGAGCTAAGAATACTCATGCACAGAATTCCAATCATGGTGTAGTTGCTCTTGCGGTATTGGTGAGGGCCAGGGGCGGCGTCCTCAGGCCAGCCAGTGTACAAAGCATAAGTTGTCATGACACTGCCCAGATTACCGAGACCAGAGACCAGCGCAGTCGCGGCAGCAACTCCGACTTCACCATGACGCTTCTGGAAGATCTCAGAACTCCAAGCCATGCAAATAGGGACAGTGGGGCCAAGACCGAAACCAACCATAAGAAGACCTCCATATCGAGCCCAGCCGTTGTTAGTCGCCAGAGTAGTAGTGAGAAGACCTGCAATCTGGATGCACGCAGCTGCGGAGAAGAAGTACGGGCGAGATTGGTGGAAGCGGTCCGAGATAGGGGTGACAATGAGAATGGCGATGAGATCCATGATCCAGATTGGCGCAAACAGAAGACTCACTTCGACGCCGCTGGCCTCAGGTCGGATAGAGGCGATGATGACGGATCCGTACATCTGTGTGCCGATGCCGACGCCAACGACACCGAAGTACATCAAAGTCAGGGGCCAGAGACGCCAATCGATCAGAACAAGGCCTAGATCCCTAAAGTTCCAGGGTCGAGCGTGGTAAACACGTCGAAGGTCGTGGTAGTGGATAACAGCATCTTGACCCTTGAGAACTTCAGGAGTAGCAGGGAGCCACTTGAAGATACCAGTGTTGGGTCTGGTCTGGCCAGGTGCAAGGGGTCGGTCAGGGAGCCACCACAGGAGGATGACGCTCAGAACGACACCAACAAGACCATAAACCATAAACATCCAACGGAAGCCCACAATGCCTCTTTCTCCATCCATGAGTTGGAATCCCGCGGACACAAGACCAACCACGGCAGCAGACACTTGAGACGCAGTGAAGTAGTAGCCGATTCGCTGGCCGGTTCTCGAAGGAGGGTAGAACAAGGTGAGGTAGAAAGCCATGCCAGGCCACATGCCAGCAATGACGAGTCCAAGCAAGAATCGAAGTAGCTTCACACTCCAAGGGTCGTTGACGGCAGCGAAGCAAGCGCCAATGACACTGGTAGCAAAGACAATACGTGCCATCCAAAGACGAGGGCTGAGTTTGCTCATGATGAGGTTCGAGGGACAGTCAAAGATGACATATGCGACGTAGAAGAGGGCCAGAGCAGTTGAAACATCCTTTGGAGTCATTCCAAGGACAGTCATGAGATCGTGTCCCTTGTCCTTGTTCATGGTTTGAGCAATACCAATGTTGGACCTGATGGCTGAGCAGAGGAAGTATAGGACCCAGAAAGCTGCAACATGATGAGTGAATGGTTTCACAGGTGGTACAAAGCAAACTTACCAGGAATGATACGACGATCAATCTTTCTGCAATTCATGTTGTAAGTATATATCGATTTGGGAAGAGGATGGTCACAAACCTGTAGATACGCTCTACAGTCTCAACATCATAATCACCCTCTCGAGCATTTCCCTCTTCCTGATTCTCAAGCCCAGTAGAAGCAAGATGAGGCTTGGACGCGGGGTCATCATGCTGGCCACCGCTGGCGAGCGAGCTATGAGCTGACTCTGCCATTGGGAGTACAAGACTTGAAAGCAATGGAGGAGCGTGCTATAAGTCTGATTCAGATATTGCAAGTGACGACAGCAGATTTGAATAGGAAGAGAGGCAATGCCAGTCGAGAGGGTTTTGATAGTGAAGGACAAGAGTGAAGATGAAGAAGAAACTGATGTTGAGGGGAAGAGGAAATAGAAAGAGGGTGGAGGGGATTTATTAATGGAAGAAAAAAAAGTTGAGAGTCCGAAGATTATTGGGTGAGATCCGTGGTTTGTGAGCCGATCTAGGCCGCTAAAACCGATGCAGATTTACTCTTGGGGGATAGCTTTTGCAGGTTGGGGTAGCTAAGGTATAGCCCACTAAATGCGGCTACTTAGAGCTAATTATCAACCCTTAACCCAACCCTTGTTGTCTTGTGTGTCCGTAGACTCTGCCAACGTGATCGGCTGGTTTTTTAGTCACTCCGGGCCTGGATTTGAAGAGACATGGACAATTTTGTACCAATTGAGTGATTGGTGGCCTATAGACATCAGAGGAACAGAAATCTGTTCAGAGATAAGAACTACTTCTCAACAGTTGTAGTCATATAGAGCTCCAAAGCTCTGGATGCGACACGGCCCGGTAAGAGCCGCCTCGGTACTACGGTCGTATAAGAGCTTATTCGGCAATCTACCGAGTCCAACACCGACGATCGGAACAGCAATAGTCATTCAAACTTGTATAAAACGAGAACTCGATCTCTGTTAGCCTATCCTCGGCTTAGGCAGTGTCTAGTATTCTAGAAATACTCGGTGCAGCCCGGAGTACTCTCGGCTTTGCAGCCGTTGATCTCATGTCTGGGAGAAGGCAGCCAGGGTCTAACGACTCTTGTAACGAGGACAGTCTAGTCCAATCATAGGCTCAATCTTGAAGACTCTCCAAAGAACAACATCGTCTCAGATGGGTACTATGGTAGATATAATAGCTAGGAATGGGTACATCAAATTGCTTACTGGCAGCTTCGCCTTGTGTACATCAACCCTTGTACGCCTTCTCCAACTCAGCAATATCAAACTTCTTCATCTTCATCATAGCCATAGTCGCTCTTCCAGCTGCAGCTTTATCCTCAGATCCCATCATCTCTTTGAGCGCTGAAGGTATGACTTGCCAAGCAACTCCAAACTTGTCGGCCAACCACCCACACTGTTGGCGGGCCTCATCACCACCTTCGCTGAGCTTCTCCCAGAAGTGATCAACTTCAGCCTGATCCTTGCAGTCGATCATGAGAGAAATGGCTTCGCTGAATTTCCACTTGGCTGGACCGCCATTGAGAGCGACAAAGGAACGGCCTCGGAGCTCAAATTCGACAACCATGACTCTTCCGGGTTCCTGGCCGTGTGTGTCTTGACCGGCGGGAGTGTAGCGTTGGATGGTGTTGATCTTGGAGTCAGGAGCAAAGATTGAGACGTAGTGGTTTGCTGCCTCTTCGCCCTGGTCCTCGAACCAGAGACAAGTAGTGAGTTTTCCCAAAGACATGGTGTTTAGTGATGATGGATTGTTTGACAGAGTATTGAATTGTGAGTGAGTAAGGTATAGAGGACAAGAGGGAGAAATCACATCTTCTTTATAGACCCGTGTCGTCAATTGAACCAACACCGTGAACTCTGGTGGCTTATGCCAGGAGTATTGTTCACATGTTGAGGCGTAAGACTTGGGTCAATTATCATCAGGGGTTAGCGAATGGAGGAAATGCACAGATGGAGTCTTTCACATCGTAACATAGCAAACTGTTGGAGCGCCGTGAACAAAGACATTTGCCGAAAGCCACTTCATCTAGAGGCGTTAGCTATCGCATTGTCGAACCAATTGTCTCTGTTGGGTCTGAAGGCTGAGAGCGGGGAATGCTTCAGGTTCAGTAACACCAAGCATAAGACGGAAGACAAATGTCCGACATGAGATTTTGATGTGAACCATGCTGATAACATTCCATCCGCTTAGGCCTCAACCTCTCGAACCGTTCTGTGGGTAGAGAAGAGGATGTTTCAGCATTGCTCAACTGTTGAAGTTAAAAGGATCGTTCAAATACGATACCTTTTATTTCTTCAATTGACAGGCTTTGACAAGGTTCTTGAGATCAGCTCTGATCGTCGTAATAAACCAATAACGATACGCATAATTCGTGTGGTTCATCCTCACAAGCTCAGCATTAGCTACTTTAGGCCTGGCCCTTGTCAGGTCGCATCCCGTCGCCGTTGAATGGTTCAACCTGAGGTTCAACCTCATATTTCTGGTGTAAATGCACAAATGCCTTAGAACTCAGATCCTTCCTTCCCGTCCCGTCCCCTAAATCTAAACCACAAGGCGCCCGAATCTCCAAATTCTTACCCAATTTCAATTTCCCCTCTCTCAACACCCAAAACCGTCACCACCAGGAACCATCTGCGACTCAAATGCTATTGAATCGGCAGAATCCTTACTCCTTACTTGTTACTAACTGACCCTCTCATCCTTAGCGAGCTTATCGATCTTCGGTAGTCTCGCCAATGCCTCACTTGGGATTATCGTCGTCACCACCAGCGTCATCTGCTTGTGCCACCCACATGCTGGTGCTCTGATACATACGCAACAACTCCACGCCAAAGTCTACGATACGCTGGTAGTCGCAAGCCTGTCGCAAACTAGCATTGATTTGGACCATCAATCTAGCAAGCCGCGACATTTCCCGCTCAAGACTCAGTGGTCTAGACGTCGATACATCAATCCCCTTTGATATTGTTCCCGTTGGACAAAGCTGCCCACTTTATGTTCGACTGTTGCCACCTGGAAAATAAGGTTGTGAGGCCTCACAACCAAAGGACCAACACCAACCTAGCAGGATGAGTCAGGCCCTTATGAGAGACCAACTTGGACGAGGCCGACCAGTCATCGTATGCTTCATACATTTTTGGAAGCTGCCTTGATTTATCTGATTATCTCACGCCCAGTAAGTGCACACGATTCGGAAACAGAGATCCTTCACGGGGCCGTTAGCGACTTGAACGGTAGCAGCCTGACGCCTATTGAGTCCTAAGAGCCAGGGTCGGACAAGTCACTTCTCAGTGCACGTCACAGACTTGAACTTGGAAAACCCTGGCAGATGATACGGATCCTCCAATAAGCAAAGTTGGCTTAAAATCCAGAGACTGTGAACAAGATCACGAGATCCTATCGGAATGCATCTGCAAAGGATCCATAAACACGGCCCGCACAGCCTCATGCCTAACTATACTATCTTCGAGCGAAGATCAGAAAAGGCAACGAATACGATTAATGGGCGGACACACAAGGAAGTCTACTTGCGTGCTGTTAGTTGTCGTCGTAGCCTTGCACTTCCCCACGCCTCCATTATGCGACGCCACCAAAAGAGGCACGGCGCGTGAGTCACGATTTTTAACGCTTCCGCATAAGTCCAAGGACTTTGCTTATTATGGGACCTGCCGTATCGAGTCATCGTTACCCGTTGTCTGCCTGGAGTAACAGTCAAATACTAATAAAGTCGTGTTCGCAACAAACTTTCGCCCAACGATTCGGATCTGTCGGCGCCACAATACTTGCTTTTGCTGAGCCACGCACACGCGATGTCACGTGTTGACTCTGACTAATCCTAGGTTTTGCTCCACCTTGTTCTACCTGTTGCCTTCCGCTTTTTCATACCAGAATTTTCAGGCCTCCAACCTTCAAGCTTCATTCATCATAACCAACCCGAACCGAGCGAGCAGTCAGTCATTGGCATAACGACTTACAATTACACCTCCTCTACCACTCAACACCAACTCTCGCCTACGATCCTCTATAAAGCGCACTCTCGCCCCCCGACCACAAGCACCGCTTTTAATTCTCGCGCCTCTCGATTACAAACTCCTGCGACCGCGATTCTTGCGTCGCCTCCCGATTGTCGTAAAGCAATATCAGTCACTCACAGGCACCATGAGTGTCGCATTCGAACCTCGCAACTTCATTCATGATGGGAGCTATCCTCCCATTGGCGACGACCACGATCATAGTGCGGATCAAAGATTTACAGACAGCGATGTCGCCGAGCAACTCAGTCATTACACAACCGAGGCGTCCATGCTCCCGGATACCACAGGCGTTCTTGGAGATGATAGAGGGATGATGCCGGAGGATGCTGCTGCTGTTCAGGAAGCAACCCGACTCGACCTTGGACCCCACTCGTTCCCGTCCCCGATCGAGGACCCTATGCAAGCACCATCACTCGACCCTCTACCCGACGACAAAGATCTCTCCCCGAGTATCGAATCTCCTCCTCCCTCGTCTTCTCGAGTGAAGTCCATTCCAAAGCCCGAGAGAGATGCGGTCAAGGGTGCCGACGGCAAGTTTCACTGTACCTTGGACGACTGTAAGGAAGAAGTCCGAGTATTTTCGCGCAAATGCGAGTGGAAGTAAGTTCCCACCCACATTTCGCACTCAGTAACATTTCGCTAACTGTTTTGCAGCAAGCACATGGACAAACATGAACGGCCGTACCGATGCCCTGCTGAGGGATGCGAGAATCTCCCTGGTTTCACATACTCTGGCGGTTTGCTTCGGCATGAACGAGAGGTTCATGGCAAACATGGAGGACCCAAGAATACGGTCAACTGTCCTCATCCTAACTGTAAGCGACACACCGGCAAGGGATTCTCAAGACAAGAGAACCTGAATGAGCACCTACGTCGGGTTCATACCAATCCTGATGGATCTACTCCTACCGAAATCGTTCAATCACCCGGCGACAACGACAGCGAAAAGACGGGCATGAAGCGCAAACGCCACTCGAGCGAACAGGCCACTGAGGAGCTGACGGAACTCAGAGAAGAAGTCAAACGCCTGAAGGAGGAGAATGAGAAGCTGAGGGCTGAAATGAACCAAAACTCCCAACATTCTCTGTCTATGATGGCCCAGATCGCCGAGTTGCAGGACGCTCTGCGTGAAGGTCTTGGACATACCCTGGGAGCTCCCACTGCACAGATGATTTAGGATCCAATCTTGCCTTTGGCAGTCCCCAACTTCAGTGGACCATAAGCAGGACAAGGTCTGATGGGCATCATCACAAGCGGTCTGAACCAGACCAAGTTCTGATATTTTCGGGAAGTTCATTCCTTGACAGCTCCATCTTCTTTCACAACATATACACACTCCACTCGGCGTTCGGCTTTATGCATGGGGCTCATGGTTTCACATCAAGTATGAGTCCTGGCATGACTCTTTACACTTTTACTCTCAATTTTTTGGCACGGCGTTTATTCCAAGGTACTGGAACTGAAAGAAATGATATCCCCCTCCTGTTTGATACACAAATACAATGCACACGCACACTTTACACGATCAATGAAAGAATGGCAGATGGATTAGGGGCTATGAAACGGGACCGTATACCAAGCAGTATACATGAGAAACGAACCAAAGGTGTCTGACGGTTGAGCTTTTTTATCTGTAATACCCCCTGTAATATACTAGATGGATGCTATCTATACGCATCCCTTTTCTTCTCATATGAGTGCTATTAGAGTTCTCATGTTTCAAACAAAGCTCCTCGTCCTCTAAACTTTCCCTATGGACTTTTTTCTGTGCTTGTGATGCTATGACTCTTAATTTCCGGAAACTTCGGTAGAGTGGCAAAGACACCACAAATTGCCTCGTAAGCTCATACCGATGCGATGCGGCTCAGCACGTCGTCCATTTTGAACCCCGAGTTCATGCACTATGTACCTATAGCCCCATGAATGCATCCCTAACCCAAAATATACACAGCTCCTGTCTTGTCTTATCTTCTCCTTCTTTTGGGTAGAGGTTCAAAACAGAATCCCAATCATGCAGCTCCGCTTCGCCCTCTTCATATATACATTCGAACCAGGTTCCATGCTGGGAAACCAAATGGGTATGAGGTAAAGTTGGAACTTCTTTCAAGGCGACTTCATCTTGCGCCGACAAAACCCGCATCTGCAACCCCTGCTCGTTCCCTAGACGGCCTGCACGTAACTCGCAGGCACACTTCCCGTGACGCCCGCCTTCTCGACCTCGACCCAGCCATCGCCCGGGTCATCCTGCACAAGGACAAAGCGTTCGCCTTCGGCCATGGAGTGCTCTGACTCAGCCTGTGCCGTGTATTCGTATAGAGCTTCTACGTAGCGGAGCTTCTTTGCGCCGCGTTTGGGCGCTACTGCGGGACCCTTCTTCTTGGTTGATGGTGCCAGGGAAGATGTTGTTGAAGTGGAATAAGTAGATGATGGTCGGGCTGCGGGAGCGGGAGCAGCCGGTGTAGTAACGGTGGTGAATTCGACATATGATGATGGAACCTGGCCTTCCTTGTAGCCTGCGCGGACCTTGACCCAGCCAGAGCCGTCTATAATACAATCAGATATCGTCACTGAGATATCAGGGGTTAAGACTTACCATCAGGTTCCAGCAGTACCACATCTCGGCCATCTTGTACTGTCAGTTCACCCTCACCACTGGCTTCGAATGCATACAGCATCTTGCCCTTCTTCTCCTCCTTTGCACCACCATTTGTCTCGCCGGACCCTGTGATGTAAGCTGTTGGCGGAGGCGCCATGATTCTGTTCTTGCGCATAGTGCCAGATGACTTGGCCGAAGACATGCTTGGCCGTCCTGCGTCTGGTGGTGTTTCCTCCGATGGGCTGAGCTGCCCAGATATGGATCCCGATAGAGATGGGCGTGCTGAGTGAGAGCTTAGAGACGTCATGGTATTGGAACGGGTGAGTTCGGGTCCATCTGAAGCATTAGAATGTACCGATGTCATCGTGGCACTGGGCTTGAGTAGCTTGTTCGCGGCATCCTGGCGTTCGGCCTTGAGCTTCTTGCGCTCATCCTTGGTCTGTTCGCCAGGGCAGTCAGGGGGCACCTTCATCTCACACTTGCTATGGCATGTGTAGCCGCAGTCTCGACAATCGAAACCCTTTGCGCTCAGTCCCCAGATTCTCTCTCCGCACAAATCACAATTCGTGGGTATCTTGAACGTTTGACTCTTGAAGTTGTGGTTCTTGGCACCCAACGTCACATCACCCACGACAGATGTGATTGTCGATGTTTCGACTTCGGCCGTCAGTCTTTGACGGTCAATAGAATGCAGATCTTCCTGCATTGAGAAGAGTATGCGAACAACTTCCACCTCGTCCTTCTTCTCTTTTCCTTCCCTTACTCGTTGCTTGAGTTGTTTGAGACTTTCAACCTCTCGTCGCTTCTTATCAACCTCCCTCCGTAGTTCTCCTAGTTGCGACTTGGACTTGCCCAAGACATTGCGCAAGAAGACCTTCGCGGTCTCGTCAACTACCATGGTGCCATCATCGTGCCAAACAAGACTGGCCTCGAAATGCTTGTCGGGTGGTTCGTTAAAAGCTCCCATATTGTGTTGGATGTACATCATGGAGTCGAGATGGGGCAAGTTCCTCTGAATCTCGGTGCCTTGGTGCTGGACCATGCCGTTGCTTTGCTGCAGCATATCAGACTCGAGGTTTGTCGCAACAGTCCAAAGACTGTTCAGCTTGATCGTTCGAAACTCGCTAAGATCCTGTAGACTATCCATAACCTCGGGGACATATTCGTGGTAATATTTCTCCTTCTGCTTATTGGTAACATTGATCGCAATAATATAAGTGTTCTTGGCGTTGTTCATCTCGAATAGCTGTTGTTTGTAGGCATTCTGAGCCTTGGCCTTGTCATAATGCGACTCGGTCTTCTTACGCTTAGACTCGACCTCTTGGCAAACAGTGTCATATTTACCCTTTGTCTTGGCGAGTGAGGCATATGAAGCATCGCGCTCCTGCTCGAGCTTGGTAGCGTAGTCGGAGTGACGTTTGCGCAATTCTTCAAAACGGCCGCCAAAGAACTTGAGCGGCTCGGCGACCTGAGAAATAAGATTGTTGGCGTATCGGTCATGTTCGTTGGCGCGGGATTCGAGCGTCGTAAGCTGGGTTGTCCATGTGGTCAAAGAAGCACTGTAGTGGTCGCACAGTGATCAGTGTGTGCTTTCAAGCCAACTCATGAGAGATTGCGTTCGTACCTTTCGAGCGAACCGGGCGTCATGGCAGGAGTGTCTCCTACACTGAGCTGAGCCGTCTTCTTGTTCTTCTTGTCAAAGTACTTCTTGGCAAGTGCTGTAAGCTTTGCGCTATATTCCTTCTCGATGGCTGCGCGCTCGCGGTAGAATTGCTGTATATCTTCAAGCCAGGCGATGCCATGGCCGAGCCATGCATTCGCGGGTTTGAAGCCATCCTAGGACGCTTTTTGTTAGCTATGCGAATGCTGAGAGAGCATGTGAAAGGAGCTTCCAGTGCAGGCGCAAGACAAAAAGGAGGCCACAATTATGCATTATCAACAGCAGACTATCTTCAGTCAAATAGGCAACCAACCTTGAGCTCTGAGCCAAAGGTGGGCATCGCGTCCACCTCGGCCATGATGGGCAACGTGAGTATTCAAATCGATGTCAGGAGCGAGGGGTAATCGGTCGGCGCGGATGAGACGGAGACATGTACGAGATCGCAGATTCGAGGCCGAAGGTGTATCGAGAGTAAACAGCCTCGGCTATGGAAATAAGTTTGAGAATCGAAAGTTATTTGTTAAAGTGAGGTTATAATGGATAATGACAGCCAGCGATAGCGGGGATAGATGAGGCGCAGCTTATGAGGATACAGTATAAGGTAACTAAATGGAAGGTAACTTCAATTGAAGAGCAGACTAGACTAACGAAGAAGGAAGAAGGCGCCGCCGCACCGCGCCGCGTGGGCAGGGAGCCGATAGAACATGCCCGTCCAACCCTGCAGGTAGTCAGTTTAGGCTCTAGCGTCCCTAATTTACAGCATTGAGAGCCTAAAACCCCGCCAATGAAGAAATATTGGGGGCGCCCCCCATCATACGCCCCAGCTAGGAATTGATGGACGGGAGAGACTTTTGGAGCAAGTTCGAGATCCTTTCCTTTCAATTTAGGCTTGGGAAGACTTTGCCGATTTCCGGTCTGAGCCGCATAAACCTTTGTCAGAGTCGCATTCATGTAGGTACAGACAGATTTGACGTCTTGACGTCTTGACTTTGTTCTAGAAATGTGTCATGATAGGTATGTCAGGGGCCGAATCGGGCATCATCATATCCAATTTACATCAATGCAACAGACTACAAACAAGATATACACATGCTAGATATACTAGTGCTCTTGTCTGACAGCTTCGACACCGCAAGATTAATGCCCAGCGGCCAAGAAGTAATCAGACTCAGGGGCTAGCTATGATGCCACAGGCCACGGGTCCTCTATGACAATCTGCTTCAGAATATTTCGCCGATACATCTCCAAGGCAACACTGGAACTCCAGGACCCAAAACCAAGAAAAGAGAGACGCGTAAAACTGGCTGATAATCCACTTGGCAGTGGACATAGTTCGGCGGGTGGTCGGCTCGGATGGAAGCCGAGTGACCCCCGGGCACATGGCCCAGCAGTAACAGTAGCAGTAACAGCAGTAGCACGTCATGTAAACTATTCCTAAAATTCCCCTATGCGAAACTAAGTTGCTACTATCTAAAACTGTTCTCTCAACTCTACTTCTTCATCATCAGTTGTTGTCCTTTCCAGTTATTGTCTCTTCTTCTTATCAGCGATACCCCTGCCAAGACCAAAACCCTCAATCCCTCTCACTTAACTAATCACCATGGCACTCACACTCCAAACAGCCATTGACAAGAGCAATCCGCTCGCAGAAGCCATTATCGTACCATCCAAGCCCAAGGCCCTCACCATCAGCTACTCCAACCTCGAGGCCGACGTGTCCGCCTTCCAGCGCAAGCTCGCCGATCTCGGCATCACAAAAGCCGCGCCTGTTTCTATCGCGCTCGTCAACTCGTACGAGTTCATCGTCTCTTTCCTCGCTGCTTCGTGGCAGCGTGGTATCGCGGCGCCTCTCAATCCGGCTTATAAGCAGGATGAGTTTGAGTTCTATATCGAAGATGTCAAGAGCGCTATTGTGCTTGTTCCAAAGGGAGCTTGGGCTGCTGGTGCGGCCAGTGTGAAGGCTGCTAAGAAGTTTAACGCTGCTGTTGCTGAGTGTTATTGGGATGCTGCCAAGGGCGAAGTTGCGCTCGATGTCAAGGACTATGGTCTTCTCAAGGGGAAGAAGGAGAAGCTTCTCACAGCTGAGCCTGATGATGTCGCTCTTATCCTTCACACCAGGTGAGTTCTCATGATAGCTATGATAAGCTGATAACTAACAGTTTGACAGCGGCACTACCTCGCGACCCAAGGTGGTGAGTAGATTTACTTTTGATTCTCATTGACAGCTTATACTCACATGAACAGGTCCCTCTCACTCACCGCAACCTGACCCGAACCATGAGTATGCTATACTGCATCCCATTTCACCCTATTTACTAACTCTTTCACAGACAACATCAAGAACACATACCAACTCACATCTAAGGACCGAACCATGCTGGTCATGCCCCTGTTCCACGTCCATGGCCTTCTCTGCGGTCTCCTCGCTCCTCTCTTCACCGGCGGCTCCATGGTCGTTCCCACCAAGTTCTCCGCCTCCGAGTTCTGGACCGACTTCAACACCCACAAGGCTAACTGGTACACTGCCGTTCCTACAATCCACCAGATTCTGCTCAAGAACCCTCCTCCCAGCCCCAAGCCCGAGATTCGCTTCATTCGATCATGCTCCAGCCCTCTGTCACCCACCGTCTTCCAGCAACTCGAGGAGACATACAACGCCCCCGTTCTCGAGGCCTACGCCATGACTGAGGCTGCTCATCAGATGACATCCAACTCTCTCCCTCCCGCCAAGAGAAAGGCTGGAACTGTCGGTATTGGTCAGGGTGTTGAGGTTAGGATTCTCAATGAGCAGGGCGAGGAAGTTCCTCAGGGCTCTGAGGGTGAGATTTGCATCATTGGTGAGAACGTCACCAAGGGATATCTCAACAACCCTTCCGCCAATGCTTCTTCGTACCACAAGAACGGTTTCTTCCGAACAGGCGATCAGGGTAAGAAGGATGAGGACGGATACATCATCATCACCGGCCGTATCAAGGAGCTTATCAACAAGGGGGGTGAGAAGATCAGCCCTATTGAGCTGGACAATGTCTTGACCCGGCATCCCAAGATTGGTGAGGCTGTCAGCTTTGCTATCCCTGACGAGGTGTACGGTCAGGATATCGGTGTTGCTGTTGTCCTCAAGAACGGTGAGAAGTTGACTGCCGAGGAACTCAAGGCTTGGGTCAGTGAGCGATCTGCCAAGTTCAAGGTGCCCAAGAAGGTGAGTTTTCCTTGCAGTATGCTTAACACATAGTGAGTGGAAGCGCTAACAGTGACTTAGATCTACTTCACCGAGATCATGCCCAAGACCGCAACTGGCAAGATCCAGCGAAGAATCGTTGCCGAGACCATGATGAGCGCTCCTAAGGCGAAGCTGTAAATAATGTGTTTGCTTTCACAGTCGCATCAGATCTCACATTTAGAAGATTACAGGATGAGGGTTCTAGAAGAAGTTGGATAGAAATTGTTTCCAAAATTGATGAAGCGTCGCTATTTAAATGCGGCTAAAATCGATTTATCCCATGCTGTATAGCATGTTTATTCCCTGGCCATGATCGTGACCAATGACCTCCACCATATCCCCCTCGTTTTATATCCCGTCCCGTAAGATACCGACCAACTCGTCCACATTAATCGCATAATATCCAACATCTTTTCCCTTAATCGTAGTGTCCATCATGATCCGCGACCTCAATGATATCATCGTCATCGTTGATGTACAACCGACTATCATTCCTCTTCAACCCGGGCTTCTCAGCACCCGGCGCCTGAACCTTTCTGTTGTTCACGGTATGTCGCTCAACCCAAGCCGCTGTGCCATCGGCTGCCTCCCATCGCAGCGGTGCCTTGGTGAGCGAGTCCTTGGCGTCTCCGTCTGCGGGCTTGGCGCTCGCAGGGTCAACGCCAGCTTCTTGTGCTGTGTGGAGTAGAGCAGCGTTGGCGTCTTGGAGATCGAGGAATACAGAAGTCACTGTGACGTTGGACTCTGTGTCGCGCTGGAGGAGGATGTAGACTGAGGGAGCCATGATGGGTTGGTTCCGCAGTTTATATGGGGATGGAAGGTAAGTGTGGTTTTCAGGTACAATGTATGGCATAGGTTGTTGTGTGATTTTGTGTGTAATTGTTTGTAGTGATATGTTTGTTCAATTGTGTGAGTATGGTTGGGAAAAGAAAGAGGGTGAAGCTGAGATACAGTGGGGGGCAATAAGTTTGAGTCCAAACTCAAGTACACGCGCCACGACTAACCCGATTGAGAACAAGATACTCCCATAGAAATATCTCAATCAGGAGTGATGATTGCCCGATCAAGCTCGCTACGTGCTTAATAAAGCTAAAGCTCTGTCAACGGGAACTAAATTACCCCAAACTGATACTTCAGCCTGGATTCAAACTTATTGCATCCCACTGTATTATATCACATTTCGATCCCACCTCATGCACGAGCCTCCACTGACACAATCCAATTGCCAGGTGACCTAACTACCTTTAGCTCTACAGAATATAGATGTCTAAATTGGACCCCTCCCCCGCCAACAATTGCGCGACTTCTGGCTTGTCATGAGGTGGTGTGACTTCTCATAAGGCGAGAGTAGGGCCAAGATTAGCAAGCAAGACATCTTACCTATTCATTTCTTCCCAAGTCCGTTTCGCCCGGATTCACTCGGTTCATCTCGAGACCTGAGATCCCCGTGGGGGGCGAATTGCGCAGTACGGGGAACCAACGCCGAAGCCTTCGGAGCTGAAGCGGAGCCAGCCCGGGTTTAACAACTCCGGCCCGTCCGGTAGTCGCCGATCAAAACAAGTTATGATGTAAATTTGGAACCCATGATATGAAAATTTCTGTGTCGCAATGTTGAGGACTGAAGAAAAGATACAATTTCTGCTTCAACTGTGGTCTTCGTCCCCAGATACTGTGACCCCAGAAATCTATCATGGCACGATATATCCACCATGTCCATCTCACTAGCAAGGATATCGCATAGCATGATGACATACGATATAGACAAACCTCAACAAACCGAGAAGATATCCCATCATATATCTCAAGCCATAAAACTAAAAAGTATTGCAACAACTCCAGTGACGTTGAGTTTTCGGAAAGTTTTACAATCTCGGGAACAAGACAGAATCAGGTTCGCCGAGTTTCCCGATGGTATTGGACTGCTTAAAAACAGTGTCTCGTTGTTAGGTCAGGGTCCAAGCAGGTATTCGCTCGCTTAGCGGAGCTACCCCTGGAAACAAATACATCATCATTTGACCTCATCGATGGGGCACGCCTTCAGCTTTGTCTCCATCCTCCGTATATCGGCGATCTTTTTCTCTTTCATCATGAGTCAATTGCTCATGAGAACAGAGCCATGGGATATCTATTTCTAATGAGAAGTATCGGAGCAGTCGGACATCTGAAAAGGATAATGGGTTATGCTTGACCAAAGAAATTGCTATTCTAACAAATGATAATCTACATTGACACACAAGCATATAAAGATAATCTCCTCCCACTTACACCAACATCATTTATTGAGGCCGTTGGCCCTTCAGGTTCCCTTACAGACAAGTCTAGCAAAATACAAAATCATGACCAACATAATAGACAATGCCTTCATCGCCTACGCCTCTACTAGTCACCTATGGATCTCATACTCGTCGCCAACTGGAAGAGCAGAGTCAAGTTTCTTGATCTCATGCTTCAAGTTTCGAGTCAAAACTCCTGCCAAGAGGAAGATCGACGTAATCAGCATCTCTGGTACAACACTTAGGCAGACTTGAACTGCTTTCGAGGTCAAGAAACCTGAAGTTGGGTGCGATATCTTGAGCTGGAGGTATGCGATACCATAGGCAAGGCGCAATCCAAGGAGAGGAAGGTTGATAAAGACTGCATACATGAGCTTGGAAGTGTCAGTATCCATGTCTCGATGTCGGCGATGGTAGGGATTCAACTTACTAGCTTGCCGCCGCGAAAGGCAGATACACGATTGTTCGTAGATGATCTTTGACACTTTCCGAAGGACCACAAAGCCCAGATCGCTAGAAGGAACCATGCTAATGCGATGAGTGCAGAAGCAACCTTGAGCAAGGTCTTGTTGGTGGAAACAGAATTGCCATTTTGTAACCCGACAACAGACACGATGATGAGGGCCATAGCTGCTGCAACAAGACCATGATACTGGATCTCGAGAATTATATCAAGTTTTCTGTTGAGTCTAGGGTTTGTTCCACGACGACTAAATGACTTTTAGCAAAGACGGGGACGTCAATGGAAATAGGAGTACTTACGCCTCATGCAAGATCCCAGAAGCAGCTAGCAACAAGGGAGAAAGGCCAATACTGTTGAGTATAATCGAACCAGTTGAGCTGTTGGTTTCGTGAAGACCAATACCACCAGTCACAATTCTAAGTACGCAGAATATCTGGAGGTAAAGCCATCCAATGAATCCAGTCTTTCCATGCTTGAAGAGACAATACAGAGCAGGTTGGAGGAGAATAATGTAAATGGCTAGTTTAGCCGCTGAGATGGAGTCTGTCATTTTGAAAGTAGGAAACAGATTGAGATTGTTGCAAGTGAGTGGTAATGTCTGTCTAATAAAACTGCCAAGAGCAAGAATATTGCTACATTATTATACTATTGCTGCAACTCCATTTCTGGCTGCCTCTTCAACACTGCCTTTCTTCATTATGGAAGCCAATTTCGACGTCGAATCCCAATAAGGAAATGAATTCGACGAAATCATCCTTCGGCCAATCATACGCGACCTGGAGCAGGTGTAAGCGATGATGATGATAGTGTAGTGGCGGAGTTGCTCTGGTTTCGACGATCACCACTAACAACTTAAGGTTCTCACGTAATTTCATATCTCCTATACCATGTCGGCGAAACATCTATGTAGCAGCATATGGAAGACCACGGCTTTTCGGCAAACGCTCCTCGCACCATGTTTCTTGCGCCTCGTAGTCTCCCATACTCCACCCAATAAACCCAATGCTCCAGCATGGGCAACTTCTGCGTCAGAATACCAGGACTATTCCAACTCGTGAGTTTCCTCACAACTAGTGATTTGTATATGCAGTAAAGTATAACATCAAATTTGAGAGCTAGATGACCCAAAGCCGAGCAAATTGTGGCTGTAAGCGACTACCCTACCCTAAAGACTATAGGATACTTTACGTCGTCTTATTTTCGAGTGGGCCATACCAAGATCAGATTAGTTATATGTTCACTTGTAATAGAGGAGGGTGAATCGAGGCTTGAGAATGGGAAGGGAGATGAGAATAATCTTCGTTTCTGCTTCGTGGGTTGATGTACGACGACACTACAGAAACAAAGCCATGGGGAGAGCATTTCCGTGACGATCAGAAACCTTTGTATTCCTCGCTTTCCTGTTATGCACACATAGTTACCCCAGCGGAAACTACTCGACCAGGTAAGTAGGATATCAATAATTCATATACATTTGCTAGTATTTCTGCTTGGTATTATTCCGGGGATGTTCTGAACCTCGGTATAAGTCTCTGAGTACCTCACAATTAACCATTGAGTTGATTGTCCGTGCCAATTCAAGTAATTCCACTGAGAAGAACAAGCCCCAGCATTGGAATTTTAAGCCAAGACACGATAATCCACTGATTCCACTCCTTCACTCCAAAGGCGCACTATCATCGCCAACTCCTACGCCCTTCAAACTTACCCCGCCAATCACGGCAATCACCACCCCGCAACTCGGAGCCCATCTCCATAACTATCACCTCATCCTTCGTTCGATACATAAATACAACATCACCATTACCCAAAAACATGAACTCTCGTCTTGCATTCTCACTCTCTAGAGCTAGACTTACACCTCGCTTCACTACATTTCGAACGATGGCTTCCTCATCTGTTACCGTCCCTCCCGGAAAGTACGAGTTTCTCGTTGTCGTCCATGACAAGCCCAATGTTCGAGAGAAGAGACTCGAGGTTCGAGGGTGAGCTTTGTTCTGATACTGTATTATATGTGGCTTCAGCTAACAGGCCGAAGAACCCACTTCAAGAACATGGTTCCTAACGTTGAGAATGGAAGCTGGAAGATGGGAGGTGTGTATTCTTCATCCAAACAGGCCTAGGAGCTGGACCATGACAATGAGGCTAATGCCGTGTCTAGGTGCCATTCTAAACAGTGTCCCCAAAGATGACAGTGTCGACAGCCTTGACTTTGCTGGCAGCACCCTTGTCTGCATCGCTGAGTCCGTAGAAGAGGTCAGAGAGCAACTCAGCAAAGACATCTATGCTACATCAGGCGTCTGGGACATGGACAAGGTAAACAGAACGCGGATCCATTCGAAAACAATTTGCTAATGTGATATACAGGTCCAGATCTACCCCTTCAAGGCCGCCTTCAGAATGAACTAATGCACAAAGCCAGTACCTTTCCCGTAGAGCAACGATAGAGACCCTTTTCAAAACAGTGAACTGATACTATTCATGCTAGTTATCATGACCCGCTACCATGATGTCCCTGTTGTCCATCCGTCGATTGCCGACCTCGAATCTTTGTGATCATTCGTTCCCTACCGCTTTGCTAATAATATCAGCCCTCAACAACCCCTGCATACCGATGTCATTACCGGCTCGATCAAAGCGAGCTAAAGCTGTTACCAAAAACCGCGAGGAAGAGCTATCTGGCCTATAAAATTCCAATTCCAATTCAAGTGATAATAAACGCCATCGTACACTGACATATCCATGCTCCTTTGGTATGGCCTGCCACCAAAGTCATGCATGGTTTAAGCTTCATTGCCATTTGAATCATTCTCAGCTGCTTCTTCGGCTGCAACTCTCAGTTCGTAGTTGAGATCAAAGCATTCGGCCAACAGTCCAGTAACACTGCCTTGTCCTTCGGGGATGTCGCCATTTACCACAAACTTGCCGTCAACTTTCATGTTATCTAAGGAGTTAAGCTGTTTCATGTTAGAGATACCCAGGTTATGCCACGATGTAGCAACATACCTTCATGCTGTAGGGGTAAAGTTCCCGCACAGAGGATACACCCCCATTCTTCTTAACCTCAACGAGGCAACGCTTCAGTGTCTGCAGTTGGTTGTAAACAGGCAGAAGAGCTTCAGACACTGGTTCGGATGCAAGCATAAATGAGTAGATGTACGCATACGACCTTCGGATCAGATAGAGCAAAGTTCGCTGCGTCCAGAGATCAGCTGGCCGCCCCCGATCGTCCACCCAGTTTCCGTTCTGTCGGCTCTCATCAATTCTGTCAAGTTGCCGTTGGAAATCGTACAGATCCGTCTCTCGGAGGGACCATGCTTGTGTAAGAGAAAGTTTCTCGAGGTCGTTGCGAATTTGGATGAGCTGGTCGTAGATTGGTCGCCATTGCTCAGCTACTTCTCCTTGTCTTTAAAGTGTCAGTGTAAATTCATGTAAAGTGTTGGTCATCTCACCTCTCAAGAACCATGTCCGACCAGCGAACGCAGCGATGGTACAAGTCTCTAAGTACTTCACCTCCCTCCTCCAAAGTTCCATCCTCTGCGGTAAATGTGCCGTTATTGTGCTTTTTGCCAATTTCCAAGATTTGGTTCCGTAGCTTCTTCACCTCGGATGTGGAGAACTAGTCGATGTTAGCACACCTCGGGACATTCCATTCCATTCCAGCCTCGCTTACCTTGGACTTGGCGTTGGCCAACGAGATAGATCGCAGGATCGAAATGAGCCTCTCGTGAGCCTCCAGCAAGTAATCTGGCAGTCGCTCTAATCTCTTCTGAAGTCGCGACAAGGTTGAGTTGCAGAGCGCAACGCGGTTCTCAAGTAGTGCAAGCATGTATGGAGGGTGTCGCTTGTCGGGCGATGGGTCAGTGGCGGCATCTTTGATGCTTTTAGACAGATCTTCAAGTGTAGACTGGATGCTTCCGAGATCCTTGGCTGAGTAGAGCTCGGCCTCAGTGAGGTGATCGAGTAGTCGCTTGACAGTTGAGGTCATAGCGTATGTTGCTGGTGCCTCATTGTTTCGTCCGATCGTCAGGTAGAATAGGGAAAGCAGCTGGAAGCAGCTCTCCAAGACCTTATCCACTGGAAATAAACTTGTTAGCATAATCGGGTTTGGATGCGACAAAGACGGTGACATACATCTGTTCTCCTCCTTATCGCCTGTTTCGGCGCGCACAATCGCCAGCTCCTTGACCTGATCCATGGTCTCATCAAACAATGGCATCACATCTTGAGTTCGAATGTAGTTTGTGCGATCCTGTTTCAGAAGCAGTAGGCGATCGCGGACCAGCTGTAGCTTCTCGAGGATAGCTTGCTCCCGGGGGTCCCGCGGCATTGGGATTGCTGGAGTCTCCATATTGATAGATGCCGTTTCCGAGCTTCTTATGGGGGTGTCGTAGAGATTTGTGTGATGTAAAGGGTTGGAAGAGTAGTGGTTTGTCAATATTGAGCTTGGAAGTGTATTGGCTCGTTGCTTGTGCTTTGCGCAGGTCTCCGAGGCTCCGACAAGTGACGAAAGTCGACGAGTGGCGGCGGGGCACAAGATCCAGGGAAGTTGAGTCGGCTTTTGGTGGGGAGGTCGTGATAAACTAACTCACGTAGGCGCAATACAAGTCACAAGATATTAATTGAGCGGTGGATGAAGAATGATAGTCTGGAGAGAGAATGCGGAGACGAGAATGCAATGGAAGATGAAATAGTTGATGATGGAAGAAGTTGACTAGCGGATTGTAGATCGTGGAGAAACGATATCACGGTTACACTTCATTCATTTCAGTTCAGCTGGGCCTGCCCTTCCCGTCTATTGCCTCGACCAAGAACGGATGTTGTCACTCAATCATGGCAACTGGAAGGAAGGCCTAGACCGACCCCTCCATCAGGTCCTGTAGTCACTTCACCTATTACCGTACGCGGTACGCGGTACGCCCTACGTCTTCGCTACGGCATTGAGCCAGACAACAATGGCTAAGCTGTTTACTAGTGGGGGTTCCCAACAAGCGATGGTGGGCAAGGGAGAGAGAGAGGAAGAGGAGAAGGAGTTGATAGGGGATTGGTCTCGATCAGTGAAGATTAATCAGACGTCAGTGAGATTGAATACTAAGATATTCAGCCAGAAAACTATAGGTCTGGAGACTTTAGTGTTTATAATATTAAAATCGTAATTACTCTTATCATCATCATATCTTCACAAACAATGCTCTTATGATGTCTTCTGTCTGTTTCCCAAAGGTGGGGTAAAAAGCGCCGCAATTCACTGCATTCTTGGAAACACATCTCATTGGTTCGTTCCCTTGCACCCAATCAAAGGCGTGACTCACTCCCTCTTGCACCCACGGAGCGGATTAATTCACATCGATCGCTCCTGCCTCCACTTTTCCTTTAGGTCTTGAAGCCCTCCAGCCGAATTTCGACCAGATTTTCTGTGGTAAGCCCATTTGGTGATATCCCGACTTCAAACTACAACCGACTCGACTTCGTGCAGACTTTACAATCTCCCACCCGCACGTCAAAATCATTCACAATGTCTCACGCCGAGCTCGCTTCGTCCTACGCGGCCCTGATCCTCGCCGACGACGGTGTTGAGATCACCGTACGTTTTAACCCCGCGATTCCGTCGACGTTTTGTGTTTTGTGTGTTTGAGGTTATTGATAGCTAACATCGTCATCGTGACTTTTCAGGCCGACAAGCTCCAGACCCTCATCAAGGCCGCCAAGGTCGAGGAGGTTGAGCCCATCTGGACCTCCATCTTCGCCAAGGTACGAACCGAATAACTCCAGCGATTTTTATGCGCCCATATCATATCCAGGACTTCGATTTTCTGACGGATTTTATTTGAATAGGCTCTTGAGGGCAAGGATGTCAAGGACCTTCTCGTGAACGTCGGCTCTGGTGGCGGTGCTGCCCCTGCCGCCGGTGGTGCCGCCGCTGCTGGTGGTGCCGCTGAGGAGGCTGCTCCTGAGGAGGCCAAGGAGGAGGGTATGTCAACCCACGACGCTCGACGATTGACTGCGGATTGCTGACAACCACTACAGAGAAGGAGGAGTCTGACGAGGACATGGGCTTCGGTCTCTTCGACTAAGAAGTTACGCCGCTACGACTGTTTCCTTGTTCTTTGTACTTCGACTGTATGGCTTCGGGGTTATCAATCGATCGATCATACAGGATGGAGAGCGGGCACTGTAACCTGCGCCCTGGACAGAGGAGCTTCTTACATACGATGCTATGAGGAACGCACTCAACGGAGTTTCGCGGAGGGAGAATTGGTCAATTCACACGGCTCTGATAAAAAAAAGTCCCGCCATGGGTGGTTTGAGTTCAACTGGGTTTTCTTGAAAGTGTGACTATCTCGCCAGAGTGCCAGCGATTGTGATTGTGATCAGGACGAATGCTGTTGTCCTCTTGTCTGCTCTAACTCTACCTAAAGGACTTTTTCTCTGTTCGTAGTACTGCAGATTTATCTCCCATGCCCCCCACCAACGCCGCGCCATGCACAATCTTTCATGTCTACGTCAGAAATTTATTTGACGATCAGGACCGATGACGGAACCAATCCCGCTTCCTTCAGGGTCTTGGAGAAATCGATGTCGCCCTCGAAGGTCTTGCGAGGGAACGTAGTCGTAAAGCTTGACACAGCATTCCCCGTCTCGCTCTGTAGCTGTTGCGCCAGCTCGAACAATGTCGTCTCAGCGGGCAAGGTCTTGGTGATGTTTCCGCCGTCGGTCTGTAGTCGAAGTCGGGCTTCGTTGTGGTTGCTCTTGGGCTTGGATGCGGCCGCGACAGGAGCAGCGCCGCCAGTAGTAATAGCTTCGACTTGAGGGGCTCGACCCTCACGGGCTGCCTTGGCCTCCTCTGCCTTTCGGCGTCGCTCAGCTTTGTCGGCCTCGATCTTTGCCTTGATGCGCCTCTTGGCTTCCTGGTCCTCGAGCTTCTCTTGTCGCTTCTGGGCTGCTTCCTTGGCCGCTTGCTTGCGGGCTAGCTCTTCCTTTGCTTCCTGGCTCTCCTTGGTAGACTTTTGGCGAATTTGCTACAACAGGTTAGAACTGAGGATGATTCAATGGATGCTTTTGTTACCTCGTTGCGCTTGTGGTCTTCCTTGTCCTTGACAGATTGAAGAGCTCTTTTGGCGGCAAGGCGCTCGCGCAGTTGCTCAAGCTTGACCTTCTTCTCGTCTTCGGTTAGAGGTGCAATCTCCTCTGTTGACTCCGAAAAGTCAGTATGCTCGCTGTAGCCTCAGTCAGCCAGTCATTCCCCAGAAGATAGTTGTGTCAGGTTGACATACGTCTTGGTCGCGTGATAGGTTGCCAGATCATGGTTCTTGAATCTCTTTCCACAGTCATTGCAGATCAATGACTTGGCAGTGCCAGTCTCAAGCTCTGCTATCTTGGCTTCCGTGTCCTCCTCGTCATCATCCTCTTCTTTCGCAGCAGCAGCAGCCTTGATCTCATCAATAGGCTTGTCCTGGTTGTCCTCAAGCCACTGAAGAGCGCCCTGAACTACTAAAGTTAGCCTGAAGCGAGTCATCTGAAAAACTGTAACTTACGGCCTCCAGTCTTCTTGACGGCAATCTCAGCACGCTCCTTGTCAAAGCCCATATCGAGCAGGGTATCGAGATCAGAAGGCATGTTGGCGGTGTTGTTTAGTAACAGTTGGTGATAGTGGGGTTGGATGAGGGGCAACTGATGATGAGTTGAGTAGGTGAAGATGGAAAGAATGAAATGAGATCTTGATTATTTTAGTATCGGAGAATTGGCGGGACAGCCAAAATTCCCAGTCGTGAATAAATTCAAAGTGGAATATGCCTTTGCACTGAGTTGTCCTTTGATGCTGGAACCAAAGCTTAGGTAAAGCCCGAGAACGTCATTCAAGCCGCTGCCTCAGTGACGTCGCCGGGATTACTACGGTTAAGCACGGGCGTAATCATGACTGATATTCCGATACAGGTAGTAATCTCTCTTCTCATGATGCATAGTAAAACTTGAGACATTATTTCCTACAATTCAACATACTCGAAAACTGGAAAACCTATGCTCGTTCAAACATGAACATCTACGAGAGACAAGCTTCCCATAATCACAGACTCACAAACTTCAAATATGCAAACGCATCTACCGATCCAAACAAGTATTATTATTAAGTGAGCTCGCTAATGAGCTGGGTATCATCATAAGTTCATGCCATCTATATCTAACATCCAAACAAATTCTTAATCCTCCAGCAGCCAGCTTCACCACTGAAGCGGCCAGCTACCGTGCTTTCGAGCATATGCCTCTCCGAGACGATTCAGCACATCTCGCGAAACATCTTGATGGTACTTCCTGCACCAATCGTTGACTTGGTTCCCATTGAGGGACTCTTGGCGAGTAAGAGTCAGATATCGATGTAGGTATGCAACTGCATCCTCCATATCGTCGGCTCGGATGTTGTCGTAGAGACTGTTGAGTTTGCTGCACAACGCATAGTCCCATGGGGCAGCATAGACTGTTAGACCACCGTAGTTACCGCGATGCTCGAAGATGACTTCATGTTGGTCCTTGGCCCATTGAAGAATATCGACCTGGATATTTCGAGGCACAAAGAATTGCATTGAGTTATTGAACCACTGTTCTCCGAGAGTTCCCTGAGCCTTCTTGTTGGCGAAACTAGCAGCGTTGCTGAGTGTGATGTACTCTTTCGAGGCAGGGTCATGAAGGAGGAACTCGACGTCAGGAGTTGTCTCTCTGTGGCGTAGATAAAGTGCGTTTACAACACCACCAACGACAGCACACTTCACGTATGTACCACATTCGTTCAGGTACTCGGCCATATGTTGGAAGGCGTCGATGATCTGCTGTCGACTCAGCTCTGAGGTTTCAGGGAAGTCTTGAAAGATAGACGAGGGAGCCATGACAGAGCCAACTGAATGGCTTGAGATGGTCACAGGACGGATAGGTCGAGACTCCATCTCGAGGATGTGGCGAGAGTTGTTGCAGCCCATGATGAAAGTGGTGAGAGTTGTGCAAGGATAAGTTGAAACAATATTGGGTTAATATCGAGTATTATACTGCAAGAGATACGAGAGATCTATCTAGATATCGTATAAAGAGGTGATCTTGTCGGATTTAGTTCACCTGACTCTGGAGATCTGTTCGTATAAATACCAAAGCCAAGTGCCGAATAGCCCTACTGCAACCTTTGAGACAGGAGTAGCACACACACATTTGCGCCATAAGCGGTTGTTCGAGAAGAATTCAGTCAGCCGCAGGATGATTCTCTACTCCTACTGTAACGTAGGAGCAGAGAAAATGGAGTAGCCGCCCGTGGCACCGCCTCGTGTCGATCAAATACGAGGGTCCTACCCGCAGATGGCGTTCCTGTGAGCCTAGCTATCCACCTTTTTGTTGGATTTGGAGGATTGTGGTGGGCTCAGTCTGACTTATCCGTAGCGTCGGAATTCAATGTTTAGGATATTTTTAGACGTCTATTCTCCCTCGAACAGTTGCTAGACTAAGGCAATTTTGAGTGTGAGCGGTTGGTTAACATGTCGTGACATTTAGTCAAGTCGTTCATCGCGCCAGCCGCGAAAGTTCATCAATAGGACACTCCCTTGCCTGAGTTGAGCAACGTTTGGTGATGTTTGCAACACAGCCCAAGCCCTATAACTACCGACTGCGACCAACCATGAGCTGACCACGTTCTTGTCAGCATTTAGGGTCAATAAACTGCAATGTAGGTTTCACCACATTGAAGAATTTTTCGCTCTGGAGTTGTACAGCTTGTCGAGTCTCAAATGTTGGAGAATATGCAGCGAACCCGGCTTGGGCAGCAAATTACGAATTCCGTTGATAAACAACTCACTCATACAATCACTGTTGTACTTGAGAGAGTCTCTTCAGCTCTAGAAGAGAATGTGGGCAAACTCGAGACCTCGATTACGAGTGATGAGAGTGCCTAGACAAGTTTAATTAGGGAGGCTTGCTAAACAGTTATTGTAGTCCTCAGGTCAAATGGTCTCAAGTTATAGTTCTTAAGTTGCAGATAACAAACAACAATTCTCTCAACTCATTCGGCGAATATTGCAAAAGTCCTCCACTCTTCATCTGATGGCCCCCAACCATCAACGCAACTTACTTCCGACACAAGAGATCACTATGCTCATCCCTTGTCTATTAATGTTTCAATGAATATGGAGGTGGGTATCAAAACTGTTCAAGATTATTTGTCAATGCTTAACAAAGAATAGAGAGTCTAGGGGAGGAAAGAAAACTCAAGACCTTGATCCAAAATGACAAAAAAGACTTAGGTAAATTTACGTAAATTTAGAATACCTTTACTACCTAAGTTTAGGATATCTATTGCTGAGTTTATTTTAACACCCTATATAAAGGTCTGGTGTTTTCTTGCTCCCTGAGGAGAGTTCATGACGGCTGTGCTAACGGACCTGCCAAGCTCTGACGCTACCTTCCGTTACCTCGAGTTTGCCTCGGCCCTCCGCATCTGTTTTAAAACCATGTGCCATGATGCCCTCACTTCCCTGATTTGAGACGCTTAACCACTCAGGTGCTTACCAATACAAGGACCTGCATATCGTGGACCTGCATATCGTGGACCAGCTAGACCTTTTTCTGTGGACAGAAAACGGAGACTTGGAAAGATAGTGGGCAACTGCAGGACAATGGAGTAAACAGCAAAGGTAAAATGCAAAGATGACGTTTGAATAAGAATAAGTAAGTTATGTGGTGGCTTCGAGTTCAATCAACGGAACCGATATCCATGAAATCAATGGCGAGCAGATCGAGGTCCAATAGTGACTGATAGCGGAGTTTAAGCCCCCTGATGGCTCGTGCGCCCTGTAGCAACCACCTGAAGTTGAGCCGGCTCAACTGGGAATAGGGCGCCATAGCAGAAGCAATTACGTCGTAGGAGATCCCCAGGACACAAACCAACGTCAACCTGCCTTCCATTCCCCTTCCAGGTATAATCAATCAACTCAACTCACCAAACTCCACTGCTACTAATCTTTCATTTCGTCACCAATTTCTTCCTTCTCCCACGCGACCAACTTCCTCAAATCTTATCGACTCGGTGCAGCCTCGTGTTGCTATACTATTAACTTACCTTTAATCAAACTCCCCCCCTTTGCTAATCAACGAACGACATTTCATACTGTACTCTACCTCCCGTTGCCACGTTTCCACTTGGTTACCGCCGAAGAACCATCGCGCGATACCACAAACCATAACAACTTCTGCATTTTATTACCGCTACCACGATAACAAGCCAAAATGTCGGTCGATATCGAGCCATTTGAGCTGTCCTTTAGACGTGCGTGATCTGCGATGGACGATGACGGGTCTCCGAGGATTGACATGATTGCTAGGTCCCTTCACCACCGAGGTCTCCCAGACCTTGACTCTGAAGAACCCCAACCCTACCCCCGTAGCTTTCAAGGTCAGTCGATCAGCGATTCTCATGCGACGGATTTACTGATAAGAAGAACAGGTCAAGACCACTGCTCCCAAACAGTATGCTTGCCCCTCTAACCAAGCCATTCCGATCGCATACCTGACGTCTCCTCACTAGATACTGTGTTCGACCAAATGCAGGCCGCATCGAGGCCGGCCAGAGCTTCGATGTCTCTGGTGAGTCCGCTCCTAGAAGCGCATGCCAGCAGCCGTTAACGATCACCTAGTTCTCCTCCAGGCTATGAAGCAGGATCCCGCTCCTGACGCTAAGTGCCGTGACAAGTTCCTTGTCCAATCCACCCCGATTACCGCCGATAAGGAGTTTGCCAGCGTTGCCAATGTCGTACGTAGTCAATCGATCCCGAAATCCGGACTTTTAACTAACTCAATCACCAGCTTGAAACGACCGACAAAGCCCACCTTGTCGAGCGCAAGATTCGAGTCAACTGGCTCGCGGCTGGTGAGGCCGACCAAGCTCCAAACCGACCTATCTCCACGCCTAACAAGCAGGCTATTGCCAACGGTGTAAGTTTCACCGACTCGGATCCAGAGGTTGACAACTAATGGTATAATCTAGATCAACGACACCCCTGACGTTTCGCGTACATTTTCTTCACCTGGCATTCGAGACGAGTCGCCCTCATCCTCGGCAGCGCCCCCTCCTTACCAATCGCCCAAAGAATCCGCCTATGAGGATGAGAAACCCAAATCTACCTACGAGGATTCCGAAGTCAAGAGCACTATCGCTCAAGCTACAACGGCCATCAAGGAGACTGCAGAGCTGACCTATGAGGAGCTTAAGGCTAAGCTTGCCCGGGCCGAACAGCAGCTTGTAGCTCTCAAGGATAGCGGTCTTCGACAGCGCAATGTCAAGTCTGCCTCCAGCGATGATGACAAACGACCTCTCGCCCAGACCGCCCAAGCTGTCACCCAAACCGTCGAAGGTGTTCCTGTGCAAATGGCGGCCATTCTTTGCTTGGTCAGCTTCTTGCTTGCCTACTTCTTCTTCTAGAATTAAGGAGAAAGTGACAGCCCTTGGATCTTTTCGACAAACGAAACTAATAGACAGGCTTGACGACGCTCATGAGAACTCAGCCGGAGACTTGGGATCCCCGGATGCATAAATCTTCAACGTACGGCGAGGCTAAAGCATAGGATCAGGAAGCGTATCATACGATCGGCGGAACACTGCAGGACTCGCAGCTCAATGCGAATCGAAACCCACTTGGGAGGGTATCTCGGAGACAGCGGACCATGTCTCTAGGCCCAATGTGGCTTCGTTCAGTAGGGCTTTGAACACCTTGCAGCTGGGGATGAAAGCTTCGCTGAGGAGTTTAAAAGCGATGGGAGGAGGATGTTGCTTCCGAGGCGGGAGCTTTGACTGTACACTCTTACCTTGAGCCTTTCGCGGCTCTCGTATTTTCTTGTGTCGTATTATTCTGTTTGCGTTGACTGATAAATTTGGAGTTCTAACTTGTATCTCTCATCGACTCTTGTTTTCATCTTTCGTGTCTCCCGGTCATTTGCACGCTTAGCCGCTCAGTTATTTACATATTACGTACGGACTTAAAGTCTGGAGCTTTCACACATAAACCAAATGGTGATAGCTCGTTAGGTCACATAGTCGGTCTCTGAGTTTGTGATCGCTCAAAAGATTGTATTTGTACTTTTGTCCATACCCTAAAACGCCATGCGATAACTGTTCTATGGCATGTTTGTCTGGACCGATGTTGCCTGGCTCAGCCAAAAAGGTACCAAAGGCAGCGGACTTTTGGTTTCATCATGGCCCTGTTATGCCATACACCGTATCAAAATATCAAAACAGCTGCATTACAACGAATTATATGTACTCTTGCGTTGCTCCTAAATGGACTCGATCTCGGATTGCTTCCAGTCGGCAACAGCACCGCCACCGACAAGGCGTCCACCCTGCTTACGCTTGACACGGCAACTCATGCCAACGTTCTCATCGAAGATGAAGCGCCAGATAGCATAGCACCAGCTCTCATGGCGGGGCAAGTCATCATAGAATTCGTGCGCAATCTCGCGCACTTTGTGAAGACGAGTCCAGGGCACTGCGGGGAAGTCGTGGTGCTCGTTGTGAAGCCCGACGTTGTAGGTGAACCAGTTGAGGGGTCCATAGTAAGAGAAGGTCTCAGGAACGGGGATCTTGTTCTCCGGGTCGCGAGCGGAGGGAGCAACGGTCTCGTACACGTAGTGCTCGGCGATGAAGTGGCCAGCCAGGGGGTGAAGACTCCCGGCCAAAAAGGAGGAGAGCAGCAGGTAGAGGAGAGAGTTGACAGAGGCGTACTTCAGGAGAACGAGATCAAAGGCGACCTGGACAGCGATGTTGAGGGCGTGGACTCCAGTCAAAGGAACGCGGTAGACGGCCATGGGTCTCAGAGCGTAGAAGAAGATCTGGAAAGTGCAGAAGAAGGCTTTTCCGAGAATCGAATCTAGAACGAAGGCCTCGAAGGTAGTGGGAAGATCTGTATCAAGGCCATCGACACCGAGGGACTTATGGTGGGTAAGGTGGTATGGCTGTAGAGTGTTAGCATTATTTCAGATATCAAAATGCGATCTAGGTCACACACTCGGAATGAAGCACTATAAGGAATACCAATGGGAAGGTTGGCAAAGATGGCGATCAGACGGTTGAGACGGGCGCTTCGGAAAGCCAGGTTATGGGAGATCTCGTGGATGGCGAGGAAAAGGTTCTGGTTGGCAGTGGCGCCAAAGACGTAGGCAACAGCCCAGAACTTCCACGAGAAGAAAGGAGTCGACTGGAGCATCCAAGCGAGGAAGACCTGGAGAGAGACGACACCTAGGACGACCCATTTCGTGAGAGGCTCAGGACCGCAAAGCTTGGTAATCTGTAGATGGAGGCTAGATTAGCGACATGTCATGACAAAGCGGGGCCAATCAGCAGAGCATGAACCTCGGGGTGAGCCTTGATAATGGCGAGACGGCGAGTTCGATGAGGCTCCTCAGTGTATGTCCAGAAGAAATCGTGGCTCTTATCAGCACCTTTGGCTGCCGCAGGAGCTGGGCTTGGGCTATCGCCCTTTGCCCTCGAAGTGACCGTAGATGAATTCGTCGCAGGCATCTTCCCTTCGATGATTTAGGGAAAAGTGAAAGAAAGTCTAAGCCCGCGAGGAACAAAAAGTGCAAGGACGGTTGAATTAAAAAAGAATGTGATACATTTGCCTCCTTGGTAGCTGCGGCGCGGGAAACAGGGGGCAGAGAAAGCTACGTGGAAGGCGGTGAAAATCCAGGTCCAAATGTTAATTGGGAATCTGGCCAATGATGGTTTGGCTAGGGGCTAGATTTGGCGGCGGGTGGGGGAGAAATTCAGGGGACCAGGTGGATGGTTTTTGAGGGGTTCAGCAAGAAGGCGGGGCATGTTCTGGCAGACCATTCAGAGAGGCGAATTGTATGGCGTGGCATTTGAGATCAGCTTTATTTGTGTGTATCATGAGCAATTGAGTGGCATTGTCGAGCAGTGATAGCTCAGATAGCTTCAATTTACACTGCGCTGAGTTGACTGTGTCACTGTTGCTTCTAACCTTAGTAATGAGTAAATATCTAAATAAAAACTTCTTCATCCTTTGAATAAAGTTGTCGAACGACAAGAGGGGAAATGGTTCGAGTGGTGCCTTTCGGAACCGTCAATTTCCGTTGATAAACACCAGGACCATACGATTATTCGGTATCTCTTGGAAACTCCCTAGCTCTATCTCTCTCCATCCTGTTGGCGAGATGCGTAATTGCGGCAATCTGGTAGGGCTTTTCCCTTGGTAGGTGGACCACCAGGATGAGGGATACAACAGAATGCGATTCTGATCCCCACGAAGCGCGAATACGAATACCATATTGCCAACGTGTCTTTCCCAAATAAATTGAGTGTATATATGTCGAATATATAAAGAAGGCTTCTTCAATGTTACAATCGATCCAACGTTCGGGATAACTTAAGAAATAAGGTTGCGTCCGAATACAAAAGATGTCAAGGTAGGTCAATGCTGTCAAATGCCTAGAATCGACATCTGTATGTCAAAGACAGCAGCAACTTTGCCTCACTAGGTAATTCCCATCCAACTCGAGCTTGATGAGCAATCTATGATATGATTGTGCTTAAAAGGAAATGCAACAATGGGGAAAGCGCATGTGACAACAAGTTCTGGGCGTTCTTGGCAAGAATTGGTTGGCGTGGGTGTCGAGCTAAGGTTCAGCTCAGGCAGAGCCTCAGCCTCCACTTCAACTTTACTTCAACATCTACAACATGTCAACTTCTACTTCAATTGTTCATCATGAGGCATCCAATTCTACAATTTCGTATACTCCGTAACGGGACTGATCGTGGCTGAAAGCAGTCCACCATCGTCTCGATCAAGAAAGACCAACTCCGCGTGTATTGTTCCAGCTCGGGTATCATTGCATAACGTGTTTCTCTACAACTTCTCCTTGTCTCTCCTCTTCTTTAAAGACCGTTGGACGCACACGAGAACACGCCAGCCACGGTACCAGCCTCGTACTGGTCGATAATGCCCTGCACGCTGGCATATGTACCAACAGTAAGGAACATAATACCAATCGCAATCAAGATGAGGTTGACAATGTTTCCGGTAAGATCAGCGATCTTGCCATGTCGTCGACCAATCTCCTGATCAGCTTTGCGCATTCTGAAATAGGCAACTCCCCAGAAAATGAAGCCAAACCAACTATCGAAGAGAGACGACATAACGGAAAGCACTGGAAGGTAGTGGTTAGCAACGATCGATGCAATAACTCTTCTTCAAATACTTACAAGAGTTAAAGAAGGGGATGACCATGGCGATGATGAAAGCAAAGATCCAGGTCACAAGAAGAATTCCACTCCAAGATCCCCAACCAACAAAAGTGTGACTGTTCAAGTGCTTGGAGTTTCGGAAAAGTCGGAAAAAGACAAAGCGTGCAGATACTGAGGCATAGAGTGTGCCAAGGAAGATGATAGTAGGAATCATGAACGAGAAGGCCGCCTTCTTATACACATTCTCGAGCGAGCCAAAAGCCGGCGCGGTCACATACTGGTTGCCGGTATAAGCATATACGATGGCTCCAACGAGACTAAAAACGATGATCTCAGCAATCGTACACGCCCACAAAGCCTTGGGGAAGTCCCGGGGATCTCGCATCTCCGCAATGAAGCTGGGCAGGGTAATCTGGCCGATGAAGGTGTAGCTGATGTTGAGAAAAGCGGACATTCCGTTGACAAATGTCGTGCCCTTAACAGGGATAGCTGTGACGATAGGCTCGCCCAGCTTTGCAGGATCGTATCCAAATGGATGATCCTGAATACCGGCAAAGATGGCAGCGAGCAGAACGGAAATGAACGTGAAGAAAGCCGATGCCGTTCCGAGCTTGGCCATCATGTCGAACGTCCTGGGCAGGGAGCAGACCCAGCTGATGACAGCAACAATGACCGAAAACATAACGGTCCGGCAACTACCAACATCATCGGCTTCGGTCATGGTGTTGAGGTACTTGGCACCAACCAAAACGTGAAGACCTTGAATGAAGGTGTTGTTGAGAATAAAGCACACAGCAGTTGCCCACCAAGCCCACTTCTTGTCCCAAAATAGCATCTGTCCAATATCGCAAACATCGCGCATCTCTGGGTGGCGTAGGCAGAATTCCCAGAGAACGAGACTGGTGTAAAGAACGATGAGAGCAACAATAATCGTCAGGATAATACCAGGCACCAACCCGAGGACACTGTACGACCAAGGGAAACTCATGATGGCAAGACAAATGTACTCGCTGAAAAGCAGACCAGCAGTTTTCTGCCATGAGCAAGTGCGGTACTGGATCTGTTCTCCCTGCTCCGCAGCCAGCTGTTTGTTGAGAATTGCAGAGCTTGAATCTTCAGAGTCTGAAAGATCACGCCTCACAAATTCGGGCAATTGAGCAATTCGAGGTCCGGCAGTGACACCCTCGCCACCAAACAGAGACGCCCATCGTGACGAAGGAGTTTGGAGTTCAGATTGGCGACGTTCTGGGTCAGGGCTTCCACCTCCAGAACCGAGAGATGTCTTTTCAGCCATTGTGACAGCGTAAGATGAGAGTGAGCTTGTCAGGACTGAGGGTGTGTTGTGTTGAATTGAAACACCACGATGCTGACCAAGTTCAAGATGTTACGGTATCGCAACAAGAACAAAAGAAGAAAGGTGGGCCAGGCACAAATCACAAACTAGGCGAGTGCTAGGTGTGAGCGAAAGAAAATGCTGGGAAACGAGCTGCATTTAAAGAGGGTGAGAAGATCTCAATTCTCAGACATAATACCACACCAAGGTTACGATCCTACGATCCCTACCAACTTGGCTGTTGGTCACACAAACAAGGTTCAGAGCCTGCTTCCATCCTCGGCGTAGAAGCTCACTACTGAACTAGATATGGGGTCTTTTAGTCGTCAGCCTCTCCATCGAGCCCATCGGACGTCGCCCATATCGATCCTCTTGGCCCTCTCATCTATCAAAGCTTACGCTAGGATAGCAATTAACGACAAACTGTATGAACAGACAAATGAAGTGAAGCCATAGGCCGCAAATCTATCCGGAGCGGCGAACGGGGCCCCCACCCGGTCCACGCCATGTGCCGAACATCCGTACCAGACCTCTAACAACCCCGACGACCCAGACTGAAGCTGCACATCAGCCAGTAAAGGCCCATTTGGGTCGCATCATCGCCCAAGGTGCAAATCCACCGGAATCTCCGTCAGGTCGATCCCAGATGTATTCCCTGCTGCCTGGCAGGGGCTCAAAACAAGGTGATTTCAACATTCCTGACTGGATCAGTCTTCCAACGCGTGGGGTCTTTGGCTGTGGTGCATGCGTAACGTAGCTTTTGCGTACATGAGCGATGGAGGCGAGTCCGACTTTGCAAGCTTGTTCCTGCAAGCTGATACTGATAGATCGCACGCAATTCGGCCGGATAGTGAGCAACAATCAACTATTGATGAGGCGTCGACCAGGTGGATGACCAGGTGGATGATCGGATGTGATTGTGGTCAGCTGTGATAACATTGATCTGAGCTCAAAACAGAAGGATCCTTGAGCCAAAACCAACAAGCAATTGAGGTTCTGATCTTCGCTGCAGGCTTATGCAGACCCAACGTCACATCGATGTCAGTTCATCGGAAAATTGATGCTTGTGAACCCTTTTCTTGATGAAGACTTCCCGAATGTTTCGATCGGTCTATCTTTCGATAGCCGCTGAGGCTTGTTCTTCATCGCCGTTGCTCACGGGGAGATGATCAAGAATGGCTCGAGTCTCCAGGAATGATGCAATCGCTAGTGTCAAAGGAAACCAAAAATGGCAACAGGCTTGAAGTTTGCCTCGACCAACGAACCACGTCCCGAGGGTCCGGAGCGTTTACCCCCTCTTAATGGAAATAAGAGTGGTGCCATTCCCGTCTTGGTCGTTTACTTTAGACCCTGCTATCGCATCATCGAATCCCTAAAAGGCGTCATTTAGGCTAGGAGAAATGAACTAATGCCATGTGGTATCGTGTTGTCAATCTCTCACGTAACAGCGTTCCACCATTTGCGCATTGCTCTGTTTTCATTTCATCTTGAGATTCTCGGGGAGTTCGGGGATTCTTCTCCAGGACGTGAGAGCGCAATGTCCTGTGCGCATGTGGGGCTTTTAAGCTTATTTCGCGAAGCAATTCGTGAGTGTTTATGGTGTTGTTTGTAGTAATTGATATCCACAGCCAGCGAGGTTATCGCCAAGCTAGTGCCAAGGGCTGGGCGATCTCTAGGCGATCGACTCTCTAGCTAATAATAAAGCATTGCATTCAACGTTAATTAATTATTATCAATATTAGATATAAAAAGAAGCATTCAAGAGCTAAAGTTATACAGTAGTTTAATTGCTTAGCATGTTTCTTTACATATTACAATACTATGCTATGTCATTTTGCCTATGCCATTCCACACACTTATGCAGCACACTGCTAATACATTATCTACTCCAGCTCAAGAAGCAATTCCATTTTAAGATAGTTATTTCAATCCAGTAGTTGTATTTCAGTTCTATCTCAAACAGAAAGGAAAATATTACAATACACATTTATCTTATATATAAAAATAAAATATGCCAAATTAGCAAAAGAGTTCGGAGGCTGGTGTTAAGCCTCCTACATCTCTTTGTCGTCGGGGTTTGTCGTCGAGCCATTTCCAATCGGCGGGAACAGTTTGACCTGACCAGTTGCTCTGGCGCCTTCTGTTCCCCCACCACCTAGGGATTTTTCGGATTTCTTTGTCGTCGGGTATGTCGTCGGGGTTCGAACTCGGGGTGTCGTCGGATTTTCGAATTCCTTATCCACCAGGCGAGAGCAGTTTGTCCTGACCGGTTACCCCGGCGCCTCCTGCTCCCCCTTGGAAGAGAGGTGATTTAGATCAGACTATATCCCCTCCTCCTCTCATGCCCTTCCTGGTGCGAGGTTGAGTGATGGTGCTGTGAGCTCTGGTGAGGCAAGCGGGGTTGCGAGCGTGCTGCTGGTCAGCAGGTGCTTTGCCAGCTGGTGGGCAGGCTTCAGCAGCATTGTGAACCGTTAGCGACGTGAAGCTCATGATGCCCCGCCCAACACAGCGCCGTGACAATTCCAAGGTGTTTAGAAGTCATCGCGATATATCCCCCACACCCAAGTTATTTCTCAAAATGTGTTGAGGCTATCACCACCACCCAATATGGTCACCACCTTAGTGACCACCACAACCATAGGGACAGCACAATACACAACAACAAACGTGGGAAAGGAATAGTTCTCGAGCTATTGAGAAATAGGAATGCAAAATAAATGCACTTGCATCATACTGGTAAATCTGCTAGCATCGCAGCATTTGTGCAGCTATATGCCCCAACAACATCGTGAAATCTGTTGACTTGATACAGTAGACACCATGATTTCGCGTTGGCCAAGATAACCCTCCCTCACATCAGGTCCACGTTACAATTTCCTCCTCATTACAATGGCAACACTTGGTACAATTGTTCTGAATATATTATCGGTATCGCGTCGGGTTGTCGATCGGGAAGGGGCAAGTCAACGTTTGCTTTCAGGTCATTTGGCGTGAGTAGGAGTGCGATAGAAGGAAGGCCATGCTGTCTTACTGGAGCAGCATTTTTAATTTCACTTCAAATCATGGGCAGGCAGGGCAGGGCAATGAATGGATGGATACAGATGTCGTGTTAGACTAGGAGGAGGATAACAAGACACGAGTATGTGCGCACTAGCGCAAGATCACAAAATTGCCATGGTCATCAAAATTCCAAGGAATCAAAAAGCAGATTGTTGGGGTCGTGGATGGGAGGAAATGGGTGGTTTTCGACAGGTGGGTGGTTGTGATGATGAAGGAGTAAGAATGAGGAGGCTCTAACACGACGTGGAGACAAACTCTTACCTAAAGTGGATGCGTAGGGCTTTGGCCGTGTTTTGCAGATCGCGAGGTGGGGTCGGTTATAGGCATATACGGATAAGTACAAGACGCGACTTATGGAAGGCAAGCAAGCTAAGCTGAATGAGTCTTATCTTGAGGTTGTGAATAATTAACTTGTTCTTCAGTCGAGAATGGTTTCATGGCCTTGGTTTTGTTGAATCAAGATTTTGTATGCACGGTGATGCATCATACTCAAGGCCTTGCAGGTTTCGGTGATTGATAACACTTACAGAGTAGACCGGAAAATTTGTCATTGCTGAGGTTACCCTCTGATGTTGTCATTGTCCCAGATCTTGCTTGCCCTGCTTTATGTAGGTACTGATCGACTCTTGATTGCGAGATGTGCTGCGAACCTATCATACTGATGTGACGCTATGCACCAGCCAACCCAGGTCATCCTGGCAGCGTCTGTTTGGTCGATCAGTTAAAAGAACACGACGCATAAACCTGCCTTTCTTGAAACATGAAACTTGCTCTGTTAGATTAACACAATAAAACAAGAGAACATCAAGATCATTAGCACGTGCCAATAATCAAACGAAATGGCCTCCCTCGCACCAAACTTTACTTGATTTTAGCGGCGCGGGTGACTACTTTAGACCTGAACTGCCTCTGCCACGTGAAGATAGCAGACGATAAGCAAAATTTGGCCGCTACCTCGATTAGCCACATTGCATTGCTGTGTGCGCAAGTCACACTCAAACATCAAGCAACAGCCGAACCCAGATTTGACAGACGGGAGCTCCAAATCACTACGTACCATTACCCTACCGCCGTGAATTTTAGACCGACCAACCGCCAACTTTGGGAAACTGATCGTTTTATCTTGCTTGATCTTGAACTCTTCAACCTCAAAACTGCTTCATCTTGTCCCGCTCGACCTCTGCCGCTTGTCACCGACCTTCGAAATATTGCACGCACTTTGACGAAATCGAGACGAACGAGCCTTATCGATGGGTGAATTCTCCCCTTGAAACTACCTACTCCGCACACTGGGCGACATCTCGGCTGTCACGATATTCTTTTTGCTATCGCCTGACGTATCGCACTTGGATGCCCACCTGCTGAACGCAACCAACGACCCCAATACCCTCCCCTCGGCGCGGCCTACGCCTGCCATCTCTTCGCTCCGATGTGGTGGTTGTTCAGGGCGCTATTCAGCTCTATCTTCCTGCTCAGCATCGTCCTCTCCATCCCCGTCGCTTTCGATGTCGGCGGTCGCGATAGTGGGCTGGCTTACAGCCTAGCCCTGTTCCTCTTCTACTTTACATATTCCAGTCTCGAGCTTTTGACGCCAGAAAAGTCACGCTCGCGGTATTTCCTTTCAGGATTTCTACGGTTGTCGCAGTGGATCATCATCCCCGCCCTCCTCATCTGGGCGCTGGGACAGTTCGCTGTCGATGCCGACAACACAAATTGGGTGGAGCGAACAGTAGGTGGTCTGTTCAACTCCAAGAGCACAAGCTGGAGGGAATGGATGTTTGGCAAGGACGGCTTCGTTGAGACGATCACGCTGGGTGGATGGGATAATGTGCTACGGTATTCGGGGCCCGTGTTCCAGCTTCTGGAGGGCTTCTGTACCTTGCTGGTCATCCAGGCAGCGGGACAGCTCACAAGATGGCTTGTCAACCGTGGAAGAAGCGATACTTGGTTGGTAAGTTTTATATCAAATCTTCAAATGTAGCACATGCTAACCCTGGTGCAGATCGTTCTTCTGGTTCTATCCAGCTCCATCATGGCTAGCGCCGTGTACTTCCTCTGGAGGGTAGCACAATTCCCTCAAATCGGCAACCTTGATGCTACCCTTATTGGCATCGCGATGACAACTGCCGTGTTCCTGTGCGCTTTTGGTATCGGCAGTGGTCGCGGCAATCCTATTGAGTCGTCGCTTCTGTTTGCCTACATTGTGCTCTGCATCTACCAGATCTTCACCGATTATCTACCATCAGAAAATGCAGACCATACACAAGATCACGATGGCTCAGAGTCTGACATTCCACCTTTACCGCCTGTCATCATGGCATCTTACTCGACTTTCCTCCACATGCTGGGCTCATTGCCATCCGCTGTTCACTCGTCATTGGCGCTACTATATGCCGCCTTCCAGACTATCACGCCATCAGTCATCATTTCGCTAACATACCGCTCTTTGGTATTTTACTGCGCTACACGTATCATCCCCTCAATCCGCGAGTCGGGTGCGCGAGCCATGATGCAAGAACCAGATTGGGAGGACTCTGAGACTGCAAGTAAATTCTTGGGATTCCTCAGCTGGTTCTCGCCCTCGCTTTTAATAGCAGTCTACACTAGTCTGCTCCTGCAACATTTCTCCACTAGCGACGGTCCAGATGGCTGGACTCTCCGAGGTGGTGATGTTGAGGGCAGCAACTGGCAGTGGGCCAATATTGGCCTGACTATGGTTTTGTATGGTGTCGAGCTCTATCTGGGCTCTGACGAGCATGACCACTGGAAGGTTGATTAAAAGCCACGGACTCTAGAGTTACAGAACTACAGATGTCTGCTCAGCAGACCATTACACGCGGGTTCGATGTACTTCTCAGGGAGTACAGAACCGTAGAACGGACTTAGAAGATGGATGATATGGTTTTTCTTTTTTCGAATCAGCACACATTATTTTTTCGCAGGCAGCATAAGGAACTGGGCTGGGCTGGACTGGGATAGGGCAGTGGACAACGAGACAGGCACGATACCGCACACGGCGTTGAGGAAGGGCTTGGCAGGTTTTTGTTTCTTTGTTTTCTGCTTTACAGCAGCATGGCGATGGATGATGATGTTGGTTTTATTTAACCCCTTTTTTATATAAGTTAGTTTGCGTGAGGCAATAGCAACACGACGTGAATTAATACTTCTTTTGAAATATCTAGGGATGCAGCATTTAAACGTGAATAGGTGTTGTCCATCTTGTAGTCAATCTGTCAAGATTTCTGAAACAGGTCTTGAGTTTGTAGATTTTAGTTGAGGGTTCTGTATGATTATTGTTCAACTTCAACCTCAAATAAGAGGTATTTACAAGTTTACCACGCACAACCTTCTCACAACCGCACAATGTACCTCTTGAGGCAAAAGAATACCGATGAGATATGCTGTAAATACGAATAACCATTTATATCTTAGTGCTTTTAATCCTTGTCTATGATATGATGCTTCTCCGAAATCATGGGGCCGACACCGGCTCGCTACCCTAGACCCACTGGCGATCCTGGGGAAGATCGGATATAATGAATATCCATAGACATCACTTCAAACCAATAACGTCAATCTCTACTCATTCTGCTCATACGAAGTATTTTTTTCTCTCTTTCGCCATGTCTGTCAAGTACGTCACCCAAGGCCTCCCGGCCGCCCCAGAAATTTCCCTCAAGACCATACACATGGCGGGTTTGCGTGTCGATGTCTATGGTCTTGATGAACTTCCTCCCAATGTCCCCGTTTCATGCCTATGGCTTCTGCACCCTCGTACCAGATCACGAGACACCATGAATGATATTGCTAGACGCACCATAGGAGCATGGGGCGCGCATGCTGGTAGCAACTCCAAGCGCGGCCTCATCGCCCTGGCATTTGATATGCCTAACCACGGAACTAGAAAGGTTAGCGAATCAGCGAACCATCCTTGGAGAAAGGGAAATCCGACACATGCGCTTGACATGTTTGCTATGGTGAAGGGAGGCGTATCAGATATGAGCGGTCTTATGGACCTTGTTTCGGGGTATCTTGGCCTTGAAATTGATGGCCATGTGTGCCTTGGCTGGAGTTTGGGTGGACATGGTGCTTGGCAGGCATTCTTTGGGGAGAAGCGGATTGATGCGGCTGTGGTGATTATCGGGTGTCCTGATTTCGCAGGTGAGTTGTTCTGGCAAATGTGAGGAGCGTAAGCTGATCAAGGTAGGGCTCATGTCTGGTCGCGCTGCTGGATCGAAACTCGACTGCGGCGCCAATTTCATCGGAAGCAAATACTTCCCCAAGGATCTCATCGAAATCTGCAGCAAACACGACCCCAAGGCCATTTGCTTCGGTACTTCGCCCATCCCATCTTCACTATCCTCTGCCGAACAGACTCGTCTGAGGGCTATTCTGGATGAGCGCGTCAAAGACAAGAAGCTACTTCTCTGCTCAGGCGGTGACGATGAGTTGGTTCCATACGCCAACACCAAGAACTTTTCGACGTTATTGAAGGAAGCTGTGGGTGAAAAGGGCTGGTATCAAGATGGTGGGTTGGAGGTGGATGATAGAGTATATGAGGGTATTGGACATAAGTTCAGTCCCAAGATGGTGGAGGATGCTGTGCAGTTCTTAGTTGATGCCGTGGAAAGGGGACCGAGAGGCAAAGTACATGTTAGAGACGGGGAGAAAAGTGTTCTGTAGATTTGCGGTATAGACATAGATGTGAGAGGGATCACCAAGGCCGTGCTGCGTCCTCATCTATAACTTCGCTTCCGTTCTCCATCTTGATGGCCAAACCACCACGATCATCGTCTTCACTTGGAAACACACCCTGCCATACATTCCAAGGGTTCCTCTTCACTCTCTTCCCAGCAAGACTCTCGCCTCGTCCGTGAGGATCAACCTCCCATTCTCCCAAGGCCAACGTAGCGCCTTTCATCGCCTCTTCTTTGTCTTGATCTTTCGAAGATGCTGCCATACCGGGAGGATCTATACCAATGAAGGTGACTCTGTCGAGAGGGAAGCCAATAGCTGCGCAGTGCCCATCGACAATTCTCTCTTTCTTGAAACCATGACTTACGATGGTGATGTGGGCTGGCCATCTTTTGTAGTGGGAATAGAAGAGTGTTAGAGAGAAGAGGACGTTGTGGTACGAATCAAGCGCGCGTTCTTCTAATAGCACTGCATCGTTGATATCTCCATCATGCAGCAGCCCCCAGAAGTTGTTCTTGGCCGCGATATTTTTGTAGCCAGCTGCCTCGGAAATTCTCGACTCTTTGCGCGTCGGTCCTCTCTATGACGGTCAGAAAATGCACGAAATGATAGCGAATTACGTACCCAGAAAACACTAACACAGAGCCAGGACAATTCCGAGCGAGGGCATCTACGCCAGCTTTAATATGCTGAACAAAAGTCGGGGTTTCGCCACGCTGGAAGTCTGCGATTAGCCATTCGCTTTCATCTTGGCCGAGTGTTGGGCCGCCGAGCCAAACTCCGTGGCAGCAGACGATGATAAGATGCGACGGTGGCATGGCGGTGAGATGGAAGATGAGGGGATTCAGAAGTTGGACAGGTTGAATGTAAAGTGAGGGTCTGATCATGTGATACCCAGTTCGTAAGCAAATCAAGCAAATAACGAGCTGAGATTGTCAAAGTGTGAGGTAGAAGACATGAAGTGGGTTTTACGGTGTTCACATGAGAGGACTGGAGCTTCATGATAGATTAAGATAGACTTTGCCACTCTACCCTGGTATTGTACATATCGATCCTACTAAATCTCCCCATTCCATTTCCCCTTCCAATGCATAAATCGCTTTGTGATAGTACATTCGCGTTATAGATATTCAAACATTCCAAGTCATCATAAGTTTCAATCCGTTCTCCTGTCAGCAGCCACCTTTGCTTCAAAAGGATCGCTGCTGTCCCTCATCTTGGCCTGCTTTATCTCCAGTGCCCTTTGCTTCTCAGCCGCAGCGAGTTGATCTTTAAAGCTCTCCTTGTTGTCCTTCTCTGACCCCCTAGATTTGCCTTTGCGCTTCTTTGACTTCGGTTGGAAAGGGGACTTGGTTGGGGGCTTGGGGGGTGCTGGATACCCAAACACTTGTCGATGACTCTTGTACTTCATATGCGGTAGTGCACGATATCCCCTAATTTTGAACATGGCATCATCATATTCTGCCTTGTGCTTCGCAGCCTGTGCCTCCAAGTCTTCAAGACGGGAGGCAATGTTTTCCACGGCCTTTTCAGGCTTATCTGTTTCCTTCTTTGGGCGTTCCATATCCCTCTTGATGGCGGCGATAGACTTCCGATATCCCTCACCCTGCTTCTTATGAAACGTAGCCATCCTTTGCAGCTCTCTTGTCTTGACGGGTACTTGTAGTGGTTGGATAGGGCCGCCTTCGGGTACTTGGGCAAAGACTTTACTTCGTTTCGGTGATAGGTGGTGGTGTCGTCTCGCCTGTTTGAACTCCCGTTCCTCCTCGTCTGTCAGATTTCTCTCTCGAGCAATCTTGGAATATCGGTAGAGTTGAGCTCTGCCAGGTCTTCTCGTACCTAGTTCTCTTCTTCGACGAATGCCTTGGAGGCTCAATAATTGTCGAATCAGGTAAAGACTTCCCGTGACCACTAAAGGACCACCGTCACTCTTCTTACAGGCCCATGGAAGAGCACTCGCAATGTCGGGCGTTCCCGAGTATACATTGCCAGGATCGATTTGCTTCATTTTGGCGTATTCGGCACCGAATGAGGCAGGCAAAGGCTGAGGATCATTGGGACCTTGAGTAAATTCAACCATAGCAAAGTTGTCCTGGGGCTCGACAAGCCTTTCCATCATTTTGAAGAAAGGCTTGTCCTTGCTTTGGGACATACCCATAACCCAAGTCACTGGTTGGTCATCTCTTCGTAGGCGTTTGTTGACATGGTTGCGCAATTCTGTGATTCCCAACATGTTGTGAGCACCGTCGACCAGAATTTCCCGTGGCTGAATACCAGAAAGCGGCGCGTTGACTTGAACTGTTTCCAATCGACCTGGTAAGAAAGGTTCGGTTTCCAAGAGCTTGTCTAAGTTGATTTCCTGCAACGGGAAGAGATGACGGAAAGCCATGGCTGCACACAACAAATTCTGAATTTGGTAACTCTCAAGCATCCATCTTGAGTTGTCGAGAGTTAATAGTAGAGGTTCGCCCTTCCATGTGAGGATGATGTCTGTTCCTACTTCTCGAGCATGTTTTCGTAGTACATGGATGACAGAAGGCTTGTTAGTATGGTCAACAATACAAGGAACGTTCTTTTGCATGATGCCAGCTTTGACCTTGGCAATGTGTTCAATGGAATTTCCGAGGTACTCTTGGTGGTCGAGGCCGATCTTGGAGATAATGGTGACAGACTTTTGCTTCATGGCATTGGTTGCATCGGTAGCACCACCCATGCCGACTTCGACGATACCATAGGGAACATGCATTTTGTTGAATACTCGAAATGCTGTTGCTGTTTCGAACTCGAATGGTGTTAGGTTCGGAGGATCCTCTCCGTGCTTGTATCCCCAACCAGCAGCAATTCGATTGTACTTTTCCTCAACATGCTTCATTTCCATATCGTACATTCGCGGATTCACATAAAGGCCATTTATTGTGACTCCGTTGTGCCTCTCTGGAAAGGCGGGCGATGTGAAGCTTCCATAACCGAGACCAGCGAGCTTGAACATACCAGCAAGAAAGGTGCATATTGAGCCTTTACCGTTGGTGCCAGCAACATGAATACCCTTCCAGTCTTGCTTGTCTGGTACGACACGGCTGATACGATCCAGGCCAAGTCGAATGTCTCTGTAACCTGGTGTCCTTTTGCTGGCCAAGACCCGATTAATGCGGCTAATGGCGAACTGGATTTCCTGAATGGAAGACATGATGAAGACTTAGGTGAGACGGCATCTCATCGGAGCCCGGCGCTGGGGAGGAGAAGTGCCGTATGAGGCTCCTGAGATGCTGATTGAGTCAGACCCAGGGCGAATTGGTGTATTTGGTGATAATTATGAGTTGAGTTCCGTTATAGACGTCACAACATGAGTGAGACTACTACGTCCATTATTTTTCACTTTGGGGCAATTCATGTCGACATGGGGTGGGGTGTTGAAAGCCACACTCGCCCGCTCTCCGAACGCCGATGAAAGTGGTCTGATGTGGCTCTGTGGCTGTGCAGTGTTTAATCTTTTCGATGGATGACCAGATGTGGTCTGTTAGTGTTGATTGGCTGAATCCAGGCGTCTACTAACAATCCTTATCGCGACACGCTACGGAGGTCGGTCTCAAAAGTCTTTGCCTAAAATGACTTACGCCACAATCGCTAATCCCTGTTAGGTACATACATATACAAGGGAGATAAGAGAGATTGAAGACCTGCCCTATAATAGCCTTATAGCTACAGGGCTTTCAGGAGATCTCTTTAGATTAATTACTGACTGTAGCTGCTGTAGTTTGATTGTAATTAGTGAGTGTAATCTCGCTAGATGTACCTCTGGTATCTTATCAAAAGTGGATCCATGAGCCACAGTCATCTTGGGCAAAGACTTTTGAGACCGACCTCCGTAAAAAGCACTATCAGACGCGCACGCGAACTGAACGCCCGGGCTCTGAGCCTCAAGAGCTCTAGACCCTCTGATTGGTCGAATAATTTCATCGCAGTCTCCCTGCCCTGGAGCTGCATCTTGAACCCCCCGCACCCCTTTGCCTGTCGCCCACTCCGTTCTTTCATCCTCTCCACTGGTTGATTACCCGCTTCACGCTTCACGCATTTGTCGTCTGGCTTTTATCAACCTTGCTACTCTAGGCAGCATCGTCATCACGGTTCATCGACTCTTCATCAATGATAACAATTTCTGGTCTTTGCAATCATTACGACTTAATTCTTTGATTCCTTATTTCGCTGTTTTCGCTCGTTTCCGTCATTCACTTTCCACTAAATCAGCCATGGGCCTCCCGTAAGCGCATCCTTGTTTTTTCCCCTACTCATCCGTTACCTTCGTTGCCATCGCGCCAACGTAGTGATGCCCCGGTCGATCGATCTTGTCGTTGTCGCCATCGCTTCACTATATCAACGCAAAGGCATGCTGCAATGTCGCGAATGCGCACATCCGTTGCTTGATAATGCGCGCCTTGTGCTTTGCATATTCGTCGCAGTAGTGACGGCCTCGTTCTCTCAACATCGTGCACTTGTTAACCTTGTCTTGCAGATTGTTTGTTGCCCCAGTTGAGTCTGATCCTCCTTCCAAAGCTGCAGAGAAGAGCAGTGCGACGTCGCCACCCCGCTCCGCCATTCGTCGCAATATACGCACCGAACGAATTGAACGCCGCGCCGCGCATCGCCGTATCTTCTCAATTCGCGACCGCTTAAATGATGGCTCGCTACAACAATCCAGTACTCTGACCGGCCGAGATGGTCGCTCTGTACCATGGGCTGAAGCCGGATTCCCACCTGATCTGGAGACGACCAGAGGCCCTGATGGGTTGCGCCGAGCGAGACCATTTCGCGATGTTCTTAGAGAGATGGCTAGATCGGATGATCGCAGAAGGGACATGCTTGAAGAGCGTATAAACTCTTTGTTTAGGGATGGCAGCAACACACAAGACCGAAACAACACCAATTCACAGCCGCCATACGATGATTGGGATCTGGGTTGGCATGAGGGTCCTCGACCTCGTCCTGCAGTGGTAAGTTCATCATCGATGATGTTTCGTCCCAATTGTGCCAGGCAGATGATTTTTACTAACAACTAACCCAGATTGTACCGTTGGCTGCGTATTCCGGACGAGCTCCTGAAGAGAATGGAGCTCAAACGCAGAGACTTCCCTCTGCTGTAACGCACCCCGTGATTCGCACAGATGACTCTGAAGAAATGAGCCAGCGCCGAGCTCACCGCTCCGCAATGCGCGAAGCTCTCCGTGCGTCAAACAGGATTACGCGATTCGCACCTTTGCAACGCGTCGACGGACTTGGCGACCGTGATAGGAGCCTCAGTCCAGAGGTCTGGGATACTCTTCTATCCACACTTACTCCTGACCCTCAACCACCTAGCGCAGGTTCCTCTTTTGCATCAAATGTTGCATCTCAGAGCGCCGGTGCTACATCAGGCACCTCTTTCACCACGCCCGACCAAGACCCTGACGCACTGGCTGACCAGGCCTGTGAGTCGGGTTGCGAAGGCTCCGAAACTGAAGACATTGACCAGACTCTGAGCGTCCTGGATCGAATTAGAAGACGCCGGGCAGAGATGCGACGTGTCCACGTAAGACTACCTGTAGCTGGCCAAGACACCCCAATTGATGGAGGCGCCATTCGGGATAATGGGGCAGTCGGTTCTGATTCCAGACAACGAAGATCCCCGGATGGACTAGTGCCCAGTGATCATCACCACAGGCTCAGGACCTTGCGCCGAGAGCGCTCCCTCCGATCACGTTCCGCCTGGGTGGGACACTTGTCCGTGGGCAATTCAGACGATGAGCAAGGACCGGAACGAAACAGACAGAACCGAGAGACCTCAACGGCATCAGGCAGCAACACAAACGTTGAAGATGACTGGATGGGAATGCAGCGCATCGTGCGTAGCCTAGCACGACGTGAAGATATTCCCGATGAATGGTGGGCTGAGGCTGGCCTCAGTCGAACCCTGCCAGGGGAGGGGACAGAATAAAGAGGGCGCAAGGTACCAGTTTGCATTCGATTTGAAGCGGGATATAAAATACCGGGATTACTTGCTATTTGGTCAGATGGCGTTAAAACGGAAAACCGAGCAGTGTCGGCAATGGATTGTATCATAATTGTACGGTTGATAACATTTTGGCTCGACAATGAGCAGGGAGAAGATCTAATGAAAGTTGACGTTGAATGAGTACATACTTCTGGAACGTTGCTTGTGCTACCACATACTGATATGATGGATAACTGCCGGGATCGCTGGTCCATAAAGCGGCCACGATTAGACGCACATCATCGCGAGATCCTGGTCGATCTATCTTGATGTGGCTTGAAGGACCTTGTCTTCGGGACGGCTACGTGCTGCCAACTTGCGATATGTACAGCTACGGTGAAGCAATACGAGAATCTAAGGTATCAAATTGATATGATATCCTTTCGTTGTCCAATACTTTGCTCCCAGTTAGTGAAAGCACACTCCATTTGCCGGCATAAGCCTCCCCTGAGACTGTATAAGGGATTGTCGAGCACGGCTGCCGACATGATATATCAAACTCAAAGACGACCCTGCGGCCAAACTATTGATCAAGGGTGAAGCCGAATGTCATAACTCATAAATTGACATGTATAGTATTGGTGAATGTCTCAACTCCAATGTCTGTAGAGGGCGTGAAGTATCGTCATGGCAGCGTCACGTAATGCCGAGCCAAGCGGAGGCGCTTTGAACAAGAAATGAGATTGCAATCTCAGTTTAGTCTGCGGTTCAGCTTACAAGGAAAACAGAAAAGAGAGTCTCCGTGCACGATATCGATCGACGGTGAGATACGATATCTTTGCCAGCTTGGCATTGACGCCTTGTAACTTAAATCTATCAAGCAAGTCAACTCAACTCAACTCAACTCAAGCTGAGCTGAGTTACATGCTGGGATGATATGAGACGCATTAACTAGTGGCTTCGAGGGTTGGATCGGCGTGGCCCTCGAGAGCAAGGTATTTCGATTGGGCTGTTGGTCGTTGCTGACAGGGAAAGGCATAAGTTAACCAACTTAGTATTTGAGGCGTCGGAGCAGCTGGCTGAAAGAGAATAACCCGGATGGCTATAGAGTTTGTGTGACGGATGAGTTTCCAAGTTGATCGTTGACGGTGAGGCTTGTTTTGAAGTGTGGTAAGCATATTCGGCCGTTGTTGGAGTTTGTTAGAGGACGTACCTTGAGTTATGAACTCGGTACTTTTGTCTAATGATAAGCGGAGATGAGATATGTTGTTGACTTGGAAGAGAATACCAACATACCTAAGGTACCTAGTAGACTATTGGGTGTGTCTGTGTCTGAATGCATCCACTGCCTTGGCTTACATGGCATGGCATGAACATGAACTGTTTCAAAAGGTGGAGCGTTCCTTGTAAGTGAAGAATTCCAAAACATGCTAAGAACTTTGTCTCTTTGGAAACTGGTGCTGAGAATCGAAGTTGACATCATCATCGAGTCCTAACAATGAATTGTTTTTATAAGTCATTCGTGTTGTTGCTTGCTTGCTTGTGTCGAGGGTGGAGAATTGAATAGCGAGCTAGTGGGGGACGGCCCTGCAAGTTGAAGCTGGGCGTTGAAAAGCGCTGGGTTTGCAGGCGGCACGGGCCCCCCGGGCACCCCGTCACGCAGCCAGCACAGCTCAAGGTACCGACCATCCATCACCTTACGGGGCTGCCCCAGGCCCTGGGCCGATTCGGGTTGGGTTGCGAGCCTCCACTGCCTGATGAGCTTAGTCTAGGTAAGGTAGTGAGATGGAGGTGAATCTGAGACGAGAAACAACACCTTCAGTCGAGTCCAGTCCAGCGCATGATTGATTGGAGATCAGTGGCTTTTTGGTCCAGCTCCGAATTTCCACCCAGTTTCTTACCTTACTTTTTTTTTCTGTCTTTCTCCAAGTTTACTTCATTTTATTTTTTCACGACCCTTCCATTCCCTCTCTCTCCCTCTCTTAACAACAAACTCACGCAATTCAATCCCTTGCCCTCCTGGGTTATTTCATCCTGTCCCTCCTTTAACCCTGGGCTGTTCTGTTAGCGACCGCACGAAACGAAACGAACGAACGGACGGACCTTGTCCATCCCATTCCCCTCCTCGACCACGCTGACGACGTCAACCAAGCTTTCGACGAGCTCAACTATATTCGCCAGACTCGACGACAACAGCTCTATACCGAATCCGATCTCGTATGTAGAAACGAATTACACTGCGCCGCTCCGCTCCCTTCCTTCGATATTCGCCGGGAATGATACCTCCGTCTTGGTCTGAACCTTGTCCTTCCTCCGCCGAACTGCCTCTGCTCTCGCCGAGGAGGCATAACCCAGCTTGCCCCGACCAAACCAGAGCATCGTTGAGTTAGAGAGTACCTGAGAGATAATGCCCGAGCGGCAGTACCACGCCAATGGCCGCGCCGCCGTGGCCTCCCGCGAACGACCCTATACACCAGGAACGCCCTCACGGAAAGACAAAATACGAGAAAGCTCTGCCCTTCAAGATCCAGGGCTTAAGGACTACGTGCGTATATCCAACTACCGATATCACAGGCGCTTGATCCCGATCCCTGGAAAGTCGGATATCATGATAAGCGAGAGTAGCAGCAGGGTTTAGTAGAAAGTTGTCGCTAATGTTTACCTTTTCTGCTTTTAGCGTTTAGGTGAATGCCTCGGGAAAGGAGCTTTCGGTTCTGTGTACAAGGCTTTCAACTGGGGAAATGGCGAGGCGGTTGCTGTGAAGCAGATCAAGCTCGCAGATCTTCCCAAGAGCGAATTGCGCATGATCGAGGTGGGTTGTTTCTGTGCTCTTCCCTAAAGCTCAATGGTTTGTGATTCGGACGAACTGACATGAGTGAGTGCTGTTTAGAGTGAAATCGATCTGCTCAAGAACCTTCATGTAGGAATCCTGGTCTGAAATGGTATGATATCCGAAGACTAACAAGCAGTAGCATGACAACATTGTCAAGTACATTGGCTTTGTCAAGTCCGTTGACGCCCTCAACATTATCCTAGAGTATGCGATTCGATTGTACTTTTGAAGCTCTGTGACTAATAAACCTAGATACTGTGAGAATGGTTCCCTGCACTCAATATGCAAGGCATATGGCAAGTTCCCCGAGAATCTGGTTGGGGTCTACATGACGCAGGTCCTGCAGGGACTACAATACCTGCACGACCAGGGTGTAATACATAGAGATATCAAAGGCGCCAACATTCTCACCACAAAGGACGGCACCGTCAAACTCGCAGACTTCGGTGTTTCAACCAGCACCCTCGCTGGTGGTCAGGATAAGGAGGCACAGGTCGTCGGCACACCATATTGGATGGCCCCTGAGATCATTCAACTTTCCGGAGCGAGTTCTGCATCCGACATCTGGAGTGTTGGATGCACGGTTATCGAGCTTCTTCAAGGCAAGCCGCCATATCACAACTTGGCTGCCATGCCTGCTTTATTTGCAATCGTCAACGACGATCATCCCCCACTGCCTGAAGGCATCTCTGCTGTGAGTCTCCCGGTTTTTTTGGAGGTGTTTTTACTGATCTTGCTAGGCTGCTCGTGATTTTCTCATGCAATGCTTCCAAAAAGACCCCAATCTACGTGTAACTGCCCGAAAATTACTTCGCCATGCCTGGATCACAGGCTGTCGCCGAACTGAAGCACCTGTATCAAAAACACCAGCCAATTTCAGCGATGCCGTGGAGGAAGTGAAGCAATGGAACAAAGCTCTAAAATCCTCCGGACCAAGACTTCGACAATCGACTGGCTCTGATGCCGGGCCTTCGTCCAGATTTCTTGGTGGAACTCCCGCCAAGGGAGGTCTATCACTTGCAAAACTACGTCCTGGTGCCGGAGCTTTCAGTAAGCCTGAACTAGCTGGTGCGTTAAAGTCTCGCTGTCTGAGTATTCTGCCCAACCCTAACTGTATCACAGATGATGACAACTGGGACGATGATTTTGCGACAGCTATTTCACCAAGCGCACTACAACTACCGCATCTCAAGCCGCAAGACAACTTCGGTGGTCTACTATCGAGTGATCGTCTCAAAGCCTTTGCCTCAGTGAATGATGGAAGAAATGATAGTAATTCGTACGATGACGACTTTGAGGGCGAGTTAATGACAATAAAGGGGCCAGGCCACTGGCAAGACATCGATCCACAGGAGCAGACAATCAGACCATTGCCGAAGAAGCCCACGAAATCTTCAGAGCCTTCGAAGGCGCACAGCCGAAATAAATCAAGCTCAAGTAAGGTAGCTGGTGCAGGCCGGACCAGATCGCCGACAAAATCAAATCTAAATACCAAGTTCGAGCTTCCACCAAGGCCAGATATCATCTATCGGGAACAAAGTATGGAAGACTTCTCAGATTTATTCGTGGATAACGATAATGTCTTCACTCACAATGCGAATCAAGCTGTTAGACGAGTAAGTTACATGGATCTACACCCCATGCGCTCAAGGCTCACAAAGCTACAGAACTCACGACAGACCGATGCACCACAACTCTTTCACCCATCTGATCTTACATCATTACCGAGGTCAATGCAGGAATCTAGCTCAGGTAGTATGAAGAAGAAACCTTTGTCTCGACCATCAGTTCTCCCTGACAGGCCAATGCGACGAACACGATCATCAATAGAAATCCAGAAGTTTGCAGAAGATGACGACGAAGATTTTAGCGACGTTTTCGGACCTGAATCATCAATAGCGGAGAAGGAGGAGAGTGAAAAGGGTTCCGAGGATGGCGGTTTGATGCTCATGTCTCGCGTATCGAGCAATTCCTGGTTAGGGGACGACGAAGACGAAGACGACCCCTTCGCATCGATGGACCCAGGATGGGATGAGATGGATCTGGAGGCCAACATTGCCAGAGATCGACATGCCAGGTTAGCAGAGAGAGTTGAGGACTTGGTTAGGTCTCTCAAAACGACTGAGGGTGAGGATGCCCTGGCTGAGTTCTCGGAAGATTTGGTAAGTTCTTGTCGTCCTTCACCTTCAGAACACAGTCACTGACATAACATAGCTTGCCTTACTCTGGGAGAACAATGAGGTGAAGAATCTAATCATCAGCGCTCACGGGTTGTTACCGATTCTTGAAATTTTGGAGCCTTGTACCGTCAAGAGCAGGCAGTACATGATCCTGCAGCTCCTCAAGGTCGTCAATGCAGTAAGTTCCAGTGTCTACAGTATACTCGCGACCTACTAACTCTTCAGATCATCCTGGATGACGTGGAAATTCAAGAAAACTTGTGTTTCGTCGGTGGCATTCCCATTATTACCAAGTTTGCTGCGCGCCAATACTCAGATGAGATCCGTCTTGAGGCGGCTGCTTTTGTCCGTCAAATGTATCAAACGTCGACATTGACCCTCCAGATGTTTGTATCTGCAGGTGGTCTGAACGTGCTTGTCGAGTTCCTTGATGAGGATTACGACGTTACTCGAGACCTTGTTCTTATTGGGGTCAACGGTATCTGGAACGTGTTTGAGCTTCAAGGACCAACCCCCAAAAACGACTTTTGCAGAATCTTCTCACGAAGCAAGATTCTATATCCGTTGGCACTTGTCTTGCACCGAGTCTTGGACGAAGAGAGCGAGGACGAGCTTGGTGAACTCGTCGAAGGGCGAATCGTCAACATTTTCTATCTCTTCAGCCAAGCAGAGAACTACGTCAAGGAGGTCGTAGCAGATCGGCAAGTTCTGAAGAGTGTACTAAAAGATCTGCGGCGCATGACACCGATACATCAGATCACAATGCTCAAGTTCATCAAGAACCTCTCGATGCTTTCCACAACGATTGAGTCGCTGCACTCAGCCGATGCTATCGAATTCTTGATTGATCTTCTGAGCTACAGCATGAAGAAGGGCCAGACACATTTCCGCGAGATATCTAATCAGGTTCTCAACACATTATTTAACCTCTGTCGCCTGAGCAAGGAACGACAGGAGGATGCAGCTGTTGGAGGTATTATCCCTCTACTCTTAAGAATTATGCAGACCGACCGGCCTCCGAAGGAGTTTGCGCTACCAATACTCTGCGACATGGCACACTCGGGGTCCAAGGGCCGCAGATACTTGTGGCAGAACAAAGGTCTCAACTTTTACGTATCATTGCTCACAGACCAGTACTGGCAGGTCACTGCGCTCGATGCCATCTTGGTCTGGCTACAGGAGGAAACAGCTAATGTAGAGACTCACCTTGCTGATGGTAATTTTACACGAGCGATCATCAGCTGCTTCAGCACCAACAGGGTCAACGCCTTTGATTCTAACTTATTGGAACCACTGCTCAAACTTCTGCGCCTTAGCCCGTCAGTCACGGCCTCGCTGGCGAAGCCCGAGATGTTTGCGGGCATTGCGCAGCGTTTGACTCACAAGAAGGCGGTTGTGCGACTTAACCTCCTGAGACTGGTGAGGACTATCATGGATGCTTGTGAGCCTGGCTTGGGCAGTGGCGATGGAACGAGATCCCTCAACAGCTCCCAAGTGCGATCTCTCATGGCTGCCATTCAGACTCTATCAGAGAAGGACTCGGCTGTCCTTGTACGAAACCTCGCTTCGGAGTTGGTGCGGTCCAACATCGAGCCAAGTGGAAGATCCGGCGAGGGAGCGTCCAGTGCTGTACCAAGCTCATCGTCGTCAAGAAGGCCAGGATCCCGACGGGGTGCAAGCTACACACCCCCTGGCTTACATTCGTCGGCGTCAGTTCCGCAGACACCAACGCACAGGAGCCGTGGTAGTCTTGCGAGTAATACTTATATCGAAGTAGCAGCGAGTCCACGGCGAACAGCTGCTGTCGAGCGAGAACGAGAGGGAGCACTATACAGGCCCCGAAGTAGGGATGGGCCAACAGGTATCCCCCGGCGTGTCAGCGGCGAATTCGTATCTGCAAAGAGTCGCCTCCCTCGCACTTCGTTAGCTACGTCGAGTAGCTCCAGAGCAGCTATTGGGATCAGTGCCAACGGCAACAGTCCGGCCCTTAGCTCCCGCAGCGATATCACCATGAGTGCCCGAAGCGATAGCAGCTTGAGCAATAAGGAGAACGTAGGCCGCGCGCCGAGCAGTCGCGATGGGCTCAGAAGCAGAGATGGGTTGAGCAGTAGAGATGGATTAAGTAGTAGAGACGGGCTCGGCAGCAGAGATGGCAGCATGGCATCTCCAGGGTTGCCAGAGGTATCAGAGCGAGTGGGCATAAGTAAGAGACGGAGTCGAATGCCTGGAGAGCCCAAATGGACATGACGAATTGAAAGGAAAGGAAACGAAAGGATGAAGACGAGAGATGAGCGGAATGCATGATATGAAGAGCATGATATGATAATTCAGGGGCTGGGCATGATAGACATGAGGATGGGTAAAGAAGCAGCGAAACTGCAATTGCATGAAGAACAAACAAGACAATACGAAAATACAATAAATAAACCAAAGAAAGAAAACATGAAGCAACTCACTTTGTCAATCAGTAGGTACTGCTTTTGACCGACTTATTTTCATCTTGTTAATTCCCTTTCCGCACCTACTTCCAAAATATCAACACAACCTCAACACCACAACGCAAGTTCACGATATCACAACACAACGCAACATCACACACATATCGCCAGAAATAGCAAAAATTGAATCTGGAGGGCCATTGGGATTGCTCCCGCCAGGGCTTGAACCTGAGACCTTCGCATTACCGAACACTCGGATTGAAGTATTAGTACGACGCTCTAACCAACTGAGCTACGGAAGCCGTCCAGATGTGATTGTTGAAGGTCGAGGTCAGATTGGGGAACTTGAGCTAATTGACGACAGGCGGGAGCAGAGGAGGTGAAATCGCGATTGCTCATCATAATAACATCCTAAACTTAGGATAAGTCTGACAAATGTTAGGTTAAATGTGAGGAGTTTAGACCAGGGTTCCTTCGACTCATGTACATCTCTGCGAATCACCAACCATTTATGGGAAAGGCATATAGTGGTTAATTCTCATATCCATAATATGCAATTCATCTTCACAAAGACATGTCATTATATGAACAAACAAATATCAAGTGGCTTTCAAATTGTGATTGTGCCATTGTAAAAACTAATCTATGAATAAGCCTTTCCCATGCCAGTTCACATGACGGTCCATGATAGCATACCAGGTTTCCTGGCTGCCTGCGTAGTATGTACCCCTTGACATGAGAAGAGCCAAGTCTCCTGGAACCTGGGCCATGACCAGCAGAGAAAGACAATATGTGGTACCTTAACGAATGCAAGAAAGCAAATGTCAAATTTGCCGAAACATTGTCCCCGTAGGAACGCCGGCCGTAAATCACATCAGGGGCTGGCTGATTGCCTCACAGAGGCCGCCAGTCCAGACTCTGTTCCCCGGTGATGGTTTCTCATCCTCATTGGTATAAAGATTCCTCATCAAACCCCCCCCCAAATAACCCATCCGTCCATCTAGGCTGAGACAAGATTATCCCCGGGCGATCCCCCCCAATGTCGTGACGAAGAAGAAGAAAAGTCTGAAGGAGAGACTGTGAAGTGAATTATAAAACTTCTGTGATGGTAAAATTCACGGAAATAGATAAGGAAAACGTGTTTCATCCACCCCATGCAGATGGTAACAGGACTCCCAGCGTGATCAAAAAAGACTAAACGACAACCATCAACATGCAGTCCGCCAGTCCAAGCAGTCGTGTGAACAGAAAGAAAAAGTCCGGGCGCGTAAATCGTGACAGTGATAAGGGTTCCGGCCGAAGCGTCACCTTTTAAGCAGCGGGGTTGCTCTTGGTGAGCACCAGTCTAGGTGCCTTACGCTGGCTATCAGCCGAGTCTTGTGCCTTGGCGGCTCGCAGAGCGCCGTTCTTGAACACATTAGCAAAAGAGCTATTCTCGCTCTCCGTGTTTGAGGCAACACTGTCCACACTATCCACGCTCTTGCGAGCCTTCTGTCGCGAGCTGGGACGATCAGAGCCAATAGCTCCCCAGCTACCACTAGCAGAAGTGCGCGAGCTAGGGCACTCCATGTCACCAGCTAGGCTGCCAGATCCACTGCGGCCGGAATCGGACTCGTTATCGGTGATGGGTGTCGAAGACTCCTCGGCAGTTTCGGAAACGGGGCTCATGCTTCCGCAAGAACTACCAGTTCCCTTGCGGCGTTCAAGGCCAGCACGGACAAGGTTGTGCACAGCGGAACGACGAGTGCGAGCAGAGAAGTTCTTGCTCCCCTCGTGCTTAGCAGTAGGCTTGGCCTTAAGCTCGTCCAGGGAAGGAGGTCCACGGGGCTGACGGATGGGATGCTCTCCAGCACGGGCCTGACCAGGTCCGTATCCACCAGTCAGGGGAGTGATTGGGAAAGTGGAAGTCTTGGGCCCAGCAGACTTAGGAGCGTCAGAAGATAAAGAAGCAGCTAGAACACTGTTGACGGGAGCCAAAGATGAGGCCTTCTTGTGTCCACGGCGGAAGGCATTAGCAGAAGGTGGAGGAAGAGGGGCAACCTCGGTGGGGGACTCGTAGCGCTTGGGAGGCGAATTGCTACGGAACGAGAAAGGCTGAGACTCAACAGGAGGAGAAACCTGAACCGAGGGTGTGTTCTGCTGGTGGTGGAAGCCACCAAAGCCAGGGGTCGAGGGCTGCTCGTTGTAGGGCGAGGTGACCTGAACAGAAGGCTGAGGATCTCCAACAAAATACTGACCAGTCATAGGGTTGTAGTAGATCTGCTGTTGCTGAGCCTGTTGCTGCTGTTGAATTTGCTGCTGAGCCTGTTGCTGGGCTTGCTGTTGTTGGTTGAAAGCAGCCTGGACGTTAAGTTGCAAGTTCTGGAGCTGCTGCTGCTGCTCATACAGAGCAATCTGCTGTTGTGCGAACTGAGAGTTGTTAAGGTTCAGCTGCTGAAATTGCTGAGCAGCTGCCTGGACATTCCTAAGCTGCTGCTGAAGGCGCTGCTGCTGCTGAGCCAGGTACATGTTGGTAGCAAGAAGCTGGGCATACAGGCCAGGATCGTCATGGTTCTGCTCATCCATAGCAAGCTCAGGGGGCGCCAGAACCTGTTCAACAGTGTACTGCTGGCCTACCATTGAGTTGTAGTTGTTCTGAGTACCGTATTGGGGATAGGCCGTCTTGGGAGCGTTGTAGGCGTTGTCCTGGCCCATGCCATAGGCATTTCCAGCCATGGAGTTCCGGGCATACTGCTGCGTGGGACCGGCGGTCGTGGGAGATTGAGGGCCGAAGAAAGCAGCAGTAGCGGACTTGGGAGCCGTTCTGAGGCCAGCAAGGAGGTGTGAACGACTGGTGCGAGGGGTGGGAGCACCAGGGTCCTGATCCTTTGTCTGGTTGATGAGATCAACCGAGAGGGGCTTGGGGTTTTGGCCGCCGCGACGGGCAGCAAGGCCGCCAGTGGGCATGGAGAGGCCGTTAGCAAAACCGTTGGAAGACATTTTGAGCGAGACCGCCTGCGTCCTTGGCTCAAAGCGGGATTCGTAGATCTAAAGATTCGAGAGATAAGAAAATAGACAGAGAATGTGGTTCGACTAGTTCTTGCGTTGAAGAAAGTAGCCGGTCGGATTAGAAAGTAGCGTTTGTATAAATCAAAGGCGAACAAATTAAGCGATGTGGGTATATCGATAAAATCGACAAATGTTGGATTCCGATGAATTGTCGATGCAGAACGTATGCCGAGGAAGCGTCACGAGAAGCCAAAAGAGGCAAATCCAAGAAGCCGGGTGATCGAACAGAACAAAGTTGAGAGAGAGTCAAAGATTAAATCCAGAGTAGTCGATGGAGTAAACAAGTAAAAATTGATGAATGAAAGGGCGATGCGAATGAGCGATCGACGAAAGGATATCGAAATGTCGAGCGGTAGATCCCTCAGCGAAGAGCCGTTGAAAAGGATCGAGGGAAGCAAGCTTCAACAAGGTTGAGTACTTGCTCAGACCGTGATCAGGTGACAAAAGGGCCTGGAATGTGGTCGGTTCGAAGGGTATTCACGCTCAAGCGGCGAGTCGGGTGATTAACACACGACCTGAAACGCGAGCACCAGCTGGTTGTTGTCTTTCCAAGACAGTTTCAGCAGACAACGTCCTCCAAACGATGCCTATCCAGATGTGAATAGTCCAGGTATTACCTTCTGTCGAAACCTCCTCTTGTGAAATTTTGATAAAAACTTTTTGATGATTTCGATTATTCTGTGAGTGAAAATTCTGATCGCAATCTGATTTCGATGACGGTGTGTCGAGATTAAGCTGTGGTGGTGACGATGATGTATCCGAATACCGAAGGCGGAATAGGCGATAAGGCAAAGAATCGACGAAAGAATAATACAGAGATTAAAATGGGAGTTTTCAGGTATCAATCACCAGTAGATGGATGCGCCTTCCAGAGCCTCAGGGTTTTGGTCTTGTTCCTACAAATTTCCGATGCGTCCGTTCCGTCTTGTCGTTGTGGTTTTTCCTTTTCTCTTTGTGATGTGCAAAGCGGGCAAACGGACGGACTGATGGGCGAGAGTGAGAGCGAACGCGTGCGGCAAATTGAGTGGGAATGGAGTTGACTTTGTCTCGCAAACGCGGAAGCGTAAAGCTTGCTTTGGGGAATTGCGATGCAGCCGAAGCGACGCGGGAAAGAGGGAGGAGGGAAAGAGGAGAGATGGAAATGAAGGAAGGGCGCAAAATAGTAGGCGAAGGGGAAAGGAAGGAAGGAAGGAGTGGAGATGGAGAGGATGAGCGAGAAGACGAGAAGGCGCGAGTGCCAAATGGAGAACGAGCAAGAGTGGGAAGTGTGGAGACCACAGAAGCCCTTTGCTTGGCGGGCGGGTGTGCTTGCTGTGCTGGGGAGGATGGAAGGAACGGAGGCGATACTGTATGCTCACTGTGCGATGACCCGATGAAGCCTGCCACGATACAGTAGATCTTTAGGAGGCTACTGTACTCCCCAGGTGGGCAGGCGAACCTTCCCACCGCCTTGAGCGATGAAGACTGTGAATGGACAGAAAGCATACAGTGCATCACACGCAGATTAGAGGTTATCTTGACCAGTGAGAATACGTGCCAGCCCCTTGGGCTAATTTTGGATATTCCCTATTCCATCATTTCCATCCCTCTATCTTTAGAGTCGACACGACGGTAGAAACGCCCGGCAGCAGTCTAAACGATGCTGTTGGATGGATGGAATGTAAGCTACAGGGCTAAGGCACGTTCACTTAGCGGCCAACGCGCTACCGAGAGCCCAGTTGCTCACTAACAAACCAGGCAAGGGGCCATGACCTGTATCGACAGTGCCTGAACACAGTACGAGATCGATCACCTCATTTATGCCTGGGGGACATGGATTTCTTCTGATGCTCGCACGCTCGGCTGAGTTTAATCCATGTATTTGGTTTCGGGCACTGACTCACAAAAAAAGATATATTGATGACGAACTTGACCCCATCAAAACATTCGCTTGACCGCAGCCCAGGGGAAGAAGTTAGGATACGTATGCACACAAAAGCAAGATTTTTCATTAGAATACGAATAGCTAAACGGAGCAGCTCATTTGAAATGCCAAAAAGGAAAGCTTCCACAGCAGGCAAAAGCTCCCACCGAGATAGCGCGTGGCAATCCAGTAAGGACCTTAGAAGGACCTCCTTCTGGTGGGTATGGACTGGACAGCTCATCCACAAAGACGCCCCCTGGAGCTTACATGCAAGTGACAAGGGGTCCTCGATGGCTCATCATCTCCAATCAGAGGAGGCTGCGGGCGCCGCGACCGACATGAGGCAGCCTCCAAGGGGTAGACGACAGGGGGCACAGTCTCAAGGCGGCGTTTTGGCGTCTGATGCCGCCAATCATACGAGGCCTTTCAGGGGATTGAAGCATCGGATGTGATGGGAGAATGGATCCTTGCCGCTTTTTGTAACGGCCTGATCGGCATCCATCCATTCTTTTCGAGGGCCAGTCTCTTTGAAGCTGTGCCTCTTTGTTGGTTTGATTGTTGCTATATCTGGCTGGCAAGATCAAAGAGATCACGACACGTTGATGGAGGATTCGTGAATTGTCATGGTAGCATACCGACACGCACGCGCGCAAAAAGGTCTGAGCGTCGCTTCTTTACTCCGTAAGGCCCTGATCGGTATTGAACATAAGTTTTCAACATAACATAACTGGTGGGTCTGAAGGTGAGGCTATCCCCAATTTGGGGCCTGTTAGTAACAAAACGTTAGTTTTTTGCAATTTCCACTTAGTGTTGAGTTATATAAGCTCAGAGGATGTACCTTTTCTGCTGTAAACTCTTTAGGGGAAGGTTGCTAAGGGAATACAACCTAAAAGTCGATTTTTTAGCTAAAAAGTTAACAGAGCAATGTAAAGGTCTAGACCTTTACTTTTGCCTGGTTTGCTGAATATAACCGGAAGGCTAATAAGGCTATGCCGAGCCTACACTGAAACCCTTAGACTGGGCCTCTAAAAATGGATGATTCTGACCCTAACTGCAGTAGCGATAAAGATCAGGATGATCTTAAGGACCTCCTGTTTGTATAGATGCTTAAAGAGATCAGCTGATTGCAGCCAGATCAAGAAATGCCGCAAATACCTCATAATCCTGTTCCAAGATATATCATTAACCCTAGAGGACCATCAGCAGCTACAGTGAAGGCTTAGAGACTGCTCTGGGGTAGCCTAGTGAGGTTCTTTAGGATCTTTAGGGTTCCTAGGAGGGTCTTTAATAAATTAGTTAAGTAGTTAAGGGAGAATATAGCGCTAAAGGATATAAAATGGTAGACCTTAGAGCAGAAAGTTATAATATTTCTATATATAATTAGTTAGGGTATATCTTAGTACCTTATAGTAGACTTCTTTAAGATAAGCTAGAGTATAGTCTTAGTTATAGTAATAGCAGCAGTAGAAGCCTTCTTAAAGCTTTATATACACTTTATTTAACTTCCTAATAATAGCTTTATTTCCCTAGAGATAATAGCTTAGTAAAGTAGTTAGTATTTCTATAGCTATATTAATGTAGTAGATAGAACTTACCTTACTATATATATTCCTAGTAAAAAATAGAGAAAATAGTATAATAGGAAGTCTTTAATCTCTTAAAATATCCTCTATACTATATAGCTAGATAGGACTTTTTTATATATTCTTGCTAGCTGTAAGGGCTTAGTTAATAATGCCTTATTAATGCAGTATGCTTACTCTAAGAGTCTTAAAATCCTAAAAAATCGATTTTATGTTAGTAATGCTAGCTTTAGATCTTATTAGAGACTTATTATTCCCTATACTAGTATTAAATATTATCTAAATAACTAGAAAATAACTTATAATAGACCTTAGGATAAGAAGGAGCTATATAACCTCTATTAATTGCATCTTAAGATTATTATTAAACTTGCTTTTAGTTATATAAAAAGGAAGTTCTAGATCCTTTGCTGCAGAGTACTAGAGTATTTTATATATAAATAGATCCTATTTATCTATACCTATATAGATCTAATAAACTTTATTAGCAGCTATAAGGCTAATGAAGAGGCTAATAAAGAAGATAAAGAGGAAAGGGAAGTCTTAAAGGAGGTTAGAGACTAGGCAGATAAGTATATACAGTTAGAAAATGCCTTAACTTTAAGGTTAACTATTACAAATAAGCAGTAGAAAGCTTATAAAGAATATTATATAGAAGTTAGAGAGGTTAACTGGCTTATTAGGGAGCTTAAGAATCTTAATAAGAGTAATTTCCCTCTTTAAAGGTAGTAGTAATAATAAGGAAAGAAGGTTATAGTATTAAAAAAAGCAGCTAGCTAGGTAGAAAATATGCCTCTTATTTCCCTTAAAAAGCTGATCTTATAGGTATCTTAAATGTAAGGTAGTTATAAATCTTATAGCCCTATTTTAGAGGTTTAGTGTTTTTAAAAGCAAAGGTTATAATATTATTAATTAATATCTAGTTTTCTTTAAATTCTTAAAGTAAACTCTCCTGCTTTTAGGCTATTAATTAATATATTTATTATCTTCTTCTACTAATTATTTAGTATTAAAATAAGTTAAGGTAATAATAGCCTTCTTATTAGGCTAAAGTGCTTAGATATTATAACCTTACCTCTTATTAGAGGCTACTGCATTTTTTTAAGTGCCTGCTATAGTAATGCTAGCAGCAGGGTTATAGAGGCTATATGCTAATTTAGTAGCCTAGCTACCTAGAATAACTTACCTTTATCTATAATAGAATTTCTTTGCAAATTTAGCATTTAAAAATCTATAGAAATTTAGAATTATTAATTTACCTCTAAATACTATAAATATTAAATTTAGATTTATTTAAAGTATATTTAATAGTTATAATAATACTAGTAAGTAATTGAGGCTATTTTAGGTACCTGGCCTGATAACCTAATTCAGGTTAATATAACCTATAAAGCCAGCTTTTTCTTAGCCTTAACACCAATGCAGCTGCATTACTATCTTAACCTATAATGCAGCTTATTTATAATGCTTTCTTCTTTATTTTATAACCTTATAATACTAAATTAAATAATTTTTACTATTATATTTATTTCTATTAACTAGGAAATGTATATTTTACTCTCTGCTACTAATAACTCTTCTAAGAAACTATCTATTTTTATATCTTCTCTTAGAGTTGCCCTTAAAGCCTCTACAGTATATCTTTTAAATAGCCTCTCTTTAAACTTCTTCCCTAAACTGTTATATCTTATTATATTATTCTAATAAAGAAATAACTAGTCTTTAAATAGTTTAATCTCTTTATCTATTACTATATCCTTAAAATGTTCTTTAATATTATAGATTATAGCTTCTATATCTATAGCCTTAACTATATAGTAAATATAATAAGTAGTAAGTATAGCAGTTAGGGTTTTACTGATATTTCTTAACTAACTATAACCTTCAGGAATATTCCTATATTGCCTCTTTATTAGCAGTAGTAGCGTTTACTGTAATAAGGTAATAGAGGCATTACACTTCTATTTCTATGCTAATTCTATTATAGCAGCTTAACTAGAAGGCAGCCTTAGTATGCTTATTACTATATAGCTACTAAGAACAGTTACTTCTTTATCTTTATCCTCCTTATTATCTTTATCTTTATTATTACTTAGGATCTGTTAAGACCTGATATTATATAAAGGTCTTATTATATAACTAAGGAATATATTATGTTCTAGATGACTAATCAGGGCAAAATATATACCGAAATAATGAGAAAATTCGGGGCTTTCGATTGGTGTGCTTACCTAAGCAAT
>SRZU01000147.1:0-132396 GCA_013183765.1 Fusarium xylarioides
TATAAAATTATATTTAATATAACTAAAGACTATATTATAGCTTTTACTTATATTACCTTTAATACTATTAGTACTTTTAAAGAAGTAATTAAAGCTTTTATATACTAGCTCTTTAAAGGTAAGTTATTTATAGTAATTTTATATAGTAATTAGTTATATTAATTAATTTTAAATTTAAGTATTAATTTTCTATTTACTTATATTAATTATAAGACTATTTAAAAGAAGAATATATAAATATATTATTATATTTAATATACTATAATAAACTCTATAAATAATTACCTTTAGTAAAAGATTAATATAAAGACTATTAAATTACTTTTATTTTTTAATACTAAGGAAAATTAAGTAGTATAATATATATAAAATTAAGTAGAATTATAAGAAATTTAAGCTTATAAAAAAATAAATATATTAAAGCTTAAATATATACTACTAAGAATACTAAAATATAAAAATAATAATAAGATAGATAGAAAAAGTCTAAAATATAAGTTAACTTAAAAGATTTAGAAGCTAGATTTAAAAAGGCTTTTAATAAGATAAATAAAGATAAAGCTATATCTAATTAAAAGATATAAAATTAATTAAAAGATATAAAATAGAAATAAAGATAAAATTAATTAAAAGATATAAAATAAAGGTAAGGATAAGATTAATTAAGAGATATAAAATAAAAATAAAGATAAGCCTAATTAAGAGATATAAAATAAAAGTAAAAATAAGCTTAATTAAAAGCTATAAAATAGTAATAAAGATATATATAAAAGTATATTAAAGAATTAAATTTAAGATAATAACTAAGCTATTATAGTTTTATATTTTTTCTTAAGAGATTTATTAAAGCATTAAAAGTAAAGGTTTATAAGATATTAATTTATTATTAATTTAAAGTAATTATTATATTTAATTATTATAAATTAAAAATATATATTATAAGAAATTTAACTCCTATTTATACTAATAGTATACTAATATTTAGCTAGTCTTTATAATTATAAACTAGTTATATACTATATAGTATAATTAATTCTACCTTTTATTACTACTAATACTAATAGTCTTTAACTTTAAGCTCTTAAACCTATATAAAACTTAATACATTTTTCTTTTAATAGAACCCTGCAATTACCCCTCTCTTATTTATTTCGCGTTACAGCAGCTCGGTCTTCTCTAGCACCCTTTTAGCCTGCCTTTAGATGGCCTTAAGCTACTTGTTATACAAGCTACCCAGTTAAATAGCTATAATAAAGTCGCTTTTATTAATAGTTAGATCTATCTCTCTAAGCAACTTCCCTTTAAGCTTATTAAGTTACCTTATCTTGCTATTAAGGAAGCCTCTCTTAATTAACCTATAGTAAGGCCATATGACCTTAAGGACCTTGCAACTAAAGGCTGCCTACTTAATGCAGCTAGCATTATTCTTACACTGCTAGGTTAATCTAATTTCTATAGCTATATTATAGAGGTTAGTGTAATTATCTCTGTTAATAAATAGGTTAATTATAGGGATTACTTCTTAGTAGCATCTTATCTAATATGCCCTGTTATCTTAGGCTGGTTGCAGGCTTCTTTAGACAGGCATCGTGATGGTGTAGCTGTGATGTTGTTAGCGTCTGCGATCAGAAGGCGGGTTGGATGACTTACTGCGTGTTGGATGATTGAACTGTGGTATTGTTTGAAGTGGGTTGCAAGAGGAAGATCTGGCCCAGCTGAAGAGCAAGGCTCTCTAGCTGGCTTAAGTGCAGTTAGGTTTAGGCTATAATTAAGGTAGCTAACTGTTGAGCTGTAAACAGCAAAACGCTCTCTGATTGGTCAGATTGAACCCACTGCGCGATTTCCGTAGCTTGATAAGGTCAAACCGACCGCCACCTTCAATTGAAGAAAACAAGGCTCTTTCAATCAAAGCTGGAATGCTCGTTGTGACTAATCTACGCTTTGTACAACACTAACTTAATAATATTAACTTAATAAAGCTTTACTGCCTAGGAGGCAAGTAATATTTAAATTATAATAGACTTTAGAGATGCTTAGATACCTTTTAAGGCTAATATGTAAACTTAAAAAAAAATAAGTAATTTAAATTTTTATCTAGATATTAATTTATAATTAATCTTTATTTATAAGTACTTATATCTATATAATTATTTTATTTAAGTACCTGCCTATAGGTAGGCATTTAAAATAGGTATTTCTAGGTATATATTCCTATTAAATAGGTACCTATAGATACCTATAGGCTGGGTATTTTAAACCCTATTAACACTCTCTTACTGAGGAACCTTTATGTTCAAAACCTTTGTGACTCATTCAGTGAAGCTTTATTTAACTGAAAACCTAGTCCTGATTACAACTGAATCTCCAATAAACTTTCCGCCTAACGCTACCAGCCCATCTAACTTTTTCCTTCATCTCGCCTAGTAACTCATCTTTATGCTAGGTTTTCATGATTAACCCTCATCTACAAGCGCAATACATAGTGTGCCTAGGCTGGGTTCTGCTTTACAATCCTAATTGCTTTAACTTCATTATCTAGCAATTCATTTCTCCTATTACATGCAGGTTTCTTCTAGTAATGCTCCTTAGGTAATATATATATATAGGCGCTATAGCTAAAGTAGATAAGATCTGCGAGGACTGCATCTTCTATGCTGCCTTCTCTAATAGCCTTATAGAGGCTTATAAAGCCCTTATTTATGCTAAGCTCTTAGTATACATTAATATTAAGGTAATAGAAATTAATTTATATAAAGAATATTACATTTCTGTGAGGTATCTATAGCTAAGCCCTGATTAACTGTATGATAATTACAGTGGAGGTTATCTTAAGAGTGTTATCTTAAGTTAATAGACTTGCTTGCATCAGGCATCTTACCTTATGTATAATTTGTGTGCTTTAAGCTAGATTATCCTCACAGAAGAGCAGCAGCCACTTATTTATATACCTTTAGAGTTAGTTATCAGGAAATCTAACTTTTCAGCTAAAAGCAACATCCTAGGCGATAGTGAGGGCGATGAGTATTTTGCCTGTATGTGTTTATTGGTGTCCTTTACCTTTGTGCCCTGGGGGCTGAAGCCTCTTTTAAAACCCTAACCTTACCGCAGCTTACTGAGGAAACGAGTGGTCTTCTACGGAGTAAACGACCGGTCTTCCGGCAATGCGAATCAACGAGTGTATTAAAATAAAAGACTAGCCTGATCTCTTAATATCCGTTAGGAAAATTGCGCAGCGTCGCGTTGACAAAGTCATCCGGTCCACGACAGAAGATCAGCTTGGGTTCCTTCTGCGATACGTCGCCCTTCTTCTTTTCGACAATATAGTCAACGCAGATAGTAACAACTGCCTCGAATAGCTCGGTGAACTCAATGTTACCACGAGAACACCATCCGACAATTATTCCGCCCCACTCCCTCTCTCTGAGCTGTGATTCAAGTTCGCCAAGGTTTGCGCCCTGCTCGTCGAGGTCAAAGCCGATGTTGGTGAAGCGTGATGATGTTGAAGCAGGGACCTTGGTCTCGGACCATTGTTCTGCGAGACTTTCCCTTGCTCCGTATCCGTGGAGATAACGAGCAAGGGAGATAGTGAGAATGGGAATAGGTGTTGAGGTCGCCATAAGGAGTACTTTTGAGAGGTTTGTTGTGATGTCTTGAGATTGTGATGTGAATTTGAATGATGGGGGTTTGAATGAAGATGCAGTTGCTGGTACTGACCCACCTGAACGGCGGATTCTGCAGACTTAATTACAAATGTGCAAAGCTGTAGTGAGATGCCGAGGTCTTTCCAAGACGCCGACTTGCCAGGTAAGCGAATGAAAGGGACATAACAGACAAGAGTAGGAGGCAAGCTGATTATTCAGAAGAAAATACTTAGTAATTCTAATTATTGACATAATCTTCTTCTATTGCAGTTTTCCCAGTGTGGCATATTGTTACCGGGTAACTTTGTCCTTTAAAGGGCTAGCTTACATTTCTATTAAATAAGAGAATCCACTTGAGTTAGAAAGCCTTTATCTTGTTATATACCATGCAGCATGGGGATTTAAACGGACTTAGCATTACGGCTCCGGCGTTAGATCCGGTTGTTAAAGAATAGTATGGGGTCCTCAGCCAGGTCCAACAGGCGCCCAGTTGACTGAAACCTGTATTTTGGGGGCTATAAATAAGAACCGGGATGTCCGGAAACTGTTGTATTAGCATAGAGAACTCAGCAGCGGACGAAAAGATCCCTTTGTCAAAGTGTCATGGTGCAGTGCGGTGCAGCAACGACTGGGCGAGAGGTTATCGCAGCCTTCACAGAACGTGTTAAAGACAAAACATGTAAGCCTTCCCAGCATTTAGCTTAGCGGTTGATTTACTGACTTTTTATGTTTCTAGTCCTAATCACAGGTCCTTCTCCCAATGGCATCGGTTCAGCAACTGCCTACGCCCTCGCAACCGAGTCTCCCTGAACGCTCATCCTTCTCGCTCGCTCTCAGGCCAAGTACCAACCAGTCATCGACAAGATCCATGTGATCAACGCTTCAATCAGTGTGAAGTTTATCGAAACAGATCTAGCGTCTATGGCAAGCGTCAGCGAAGCTGCTGAGGCCATACTCGCCGATGAAGACATCCCGGCAATCGACGCGCTGTTCAACAACGCCGGTATCATCACCAACGATCTTGTACGCACGCCGGATGGATTCGAGAGTCAATTTGCAATCAACCATCTCTCGCACTTTCTCCTCACAAACATGTTCATGCCTCGACTGTTGACATCGTCCTCCCCAAGAGTCGTCAACATTTCGAGCCTCGGACACAAATACTACGAACCAACCTTCCAAGATCCCCAGTTCAACGATATAAACCCCGAGAGCTACAACCCCGCTGAGGCATACGAGCAATCTAAAGGAGCGCAGGTCCTCTTCTCCGTGGGACTCAACCAGCAATATGCGCAAAAGGGTCTTCGGTCCTTTGCCGTGCATCCAGCGGACATGGACACTGGGATGTATATCCATATGAAACCTGAAGTATTGATGGATATGGCACAGAGAATTACGGGGAGGAGTCTCGAAGACGCAAATGAGGCGCTTACCAAGACGTCTGAAGGAGGTTGCCATTGGCCTCACTGCTGCATTGGCACTGGATCTACCCGATAGAGTTTTCATGAATGACTGTCAAGTCACGAAAGATCTCGAGATTGTCGCGGCTTGGGCACTGGATGCTAGGAAATAGAGATCTGTTGGAAAGTCAGTGAGGAAGCGCTTAGGCAGAGTGCTGAAGTGGACATAATCTAAGATGAGAATAGTCTAGAACACCTCGCAACCGGATAATAAAGTATGGGCTGAATTTCCCTTTGAAGTGCTATGGTGAATTGTTCTGAGTCACTCCTTTTCTTCCAGTGTTACCATTTAATAGGTATTATACATTCTTAAAATGTAGCTATAAATATAAAGAAACCAAGTTATTTTTTAAATATTCTGCTAATAATATAGTAAGCTAATAATTATACATGTGCAAAACTTAAGCGAGATACTAAGGTCATTTTAAGGAACGCTAACTTAATGCAGTAATGTAAAAGAACACTTAAAATAATAAGTATATTAGATTAAAGCTCATTATTAAGAAGGACATACTATTTTCATTCCCGTATTGCTATCTATCTTATTAAAATTATACTTATAAAAGTGACTTATCATTATATCAGTTATTACCTAATTGTGCCACCTTTTGCCACAGAATTTCACTCAGGCTCCATTCACTTTCCTCACACTGTCAGCACTGACTTCAGTCTCACATGATTACCCCCCTCACGTACGGTGCACACTGCTAAAGATTATCATCAAATGATGAAGAAGCTCATCGCAAAGGAGCGAATGGTCGAAGACATCATGGATCAAGACTACACTACACAGTATTCTCCTGATCCAGTGTATCGAAAGGTGAATCTAGCTTACGAAGACTATCACGTAGGTTGGATATGCGCTCTGCCTATTGAGCTAGCTGCCGCCACTGCCATGCTTACTGAAGTCCACGAGTCTTTGCCGAGAAAAGCTCAAGATGGCAATACTTATACCCTGGGCCGTATTGGGCTCCATAACACTGTCATTTGCGGTCTCCCAACCTACGGGACCGTGAATGCGGCAGTGGTAGCTAGCGATCTTCGACGCAGTTTTCCCAGCGTTCAATTCACTATGATGATTGGCGTCGCTGGCGCAGTCCCGACTAAGGCTGACATCAGGCTTGGAGATGTCGTGGTTGGCATGCGAGTAATCCAGTATGATATTGGGAAGACAGTTGAAGGCGGGAAGTTTCAACGTACCGGTAGTTTGAACGGTCCACCACAGATTCTGTCGACTGCAATCACAAAGCTTCGAGCAGAAAGAATGTCAAGACCTAGCAAAATCGCTACCATACTTTCGAGAAAGAAGTTCAACCGGCCTGATCCTTCGTCTGATCGGCTATTTGACAGCACCCACGGACACTCAAACAACTCAGGCAGCTGTGACTATTGCGACTCATCAAAGTTGGTGGAACGAAGAGCACGAGAAGACGATGAGCCGCAGGTATTTTACGGCGCTATTGCTTCAGGAAATCAGGTTATGAGACATGGTATTACTCGGGACCGAATTGCACAGGAACTCGATGTCTTATGTTTTGAAATGGAGGCTGCGGGAATAATGGATACTCTACCTTGCCTCGTCATACGCGGTATATGCGACTACGCAGATTCGCACAAGAACAAAGAGTGGCAAGAGTATGCCGCCGCCGCCGCAGCTGCCTATGCGGCAGACCTTCTATCCTACGTTCAAGCCAGTGATGGCGTTAGGGGACCACGAGTCTCGAGTCAACATGAAAGTCTGGTGCACCAAAGCTTTGGCGGTGATGCCCGTGGGGGTGACGCATGCGGTGGAAATGCAGTTGGAGGGCTCGCGGCGGGGGGAAGTGCCCGTGGGGGAGATGCTCATGGGGGCAACGCTCGTGGAGGTGATGCTTCAGGGGGATTCGCTCAAAGCGTAGGGAGCTACGGAGGAGAGGCTCGTGGAGGGAATGCTCGTGGGGGGGCTGCTTGGGGAGGAAGGTTTAGAACGGAATTGTAACATGTTGCTATACCAATTTGGCGAATCACTTGTACTATCTAATGGTCTGACTCCTGGTAGCAGTTTCATTGGCAAAATTACGGCATTTCCACCCAAAGTTGAAGGTCCAGTCTTATACCATCCATGGGTATTATCTCCAATACATATGACAGAGGCTGGAAAGAAGAATCTTGGCAACGAGGAATGCACGTTGAGGAGAACGATATGACTAACGCCAAGTATTAATCTACGCTTCAAGAAGAGCGCGACTTGATCATGACTAACATTTAGGAAAGGTCTGTAATTGTGAGAACTGACCTCCTGTTGCTTTTGAAGTGAGTGATTTTCTCGCACATCCAATTTACCCCGCTGTAGATAATGCACGTCGGCTCGCTCGGACCGCTTGTGTAACCTCAGCCGCACCGGTTCAAGGCCGCCACCCCTGTTCGAAAATCACGCAGTTATTGTTGCCTGGATGGGAGTGGAGAACCCCATCGGCTCCCCGAAGAGGAACATACGGATGAAGTTCTGTAGATGACTTTGGAACATCTTGTTTGTCTTCTCTTTCCTAATATCAAGTCCCGTCCAAACCTGAAAACAACCACCTCGATCAACTATACTTTCGAACATTAATAATATGGCGGTTCTACTTCAAAGTGTTATCCTCTTTATTATTCAAGTTTACCTCGCCTCTGCAGACGTACAGCCTCGTATCCATCACAATGTTAAAGTCGAGAAGACAGACCCCGGCGTCAGCATCAGAGGGAACCAGATTTCCATCCTACATGCCGATGCTGATGGCGAGAAGTTCTACGCCTGCAACCTTGACGCTGGAAAAATACTAACACGAAGCGACGACAAGAAATGGGTTGCCTGCTGTCTCTCTGGTCAGAGGCTAGTTGGTGTCACCGAGACCGATTTTGACTGCTGCGATGAATCAGATGTGGTAACAGGTTCAAGTGACGCTGGGTACGGTTGCTGCCCTCCTGGTCACACATATGATGGTACCACTTGTAGAAGGAGGCAATCGTCAGCTGTTTCAGGAGATCCCGTCCCGGCTGAGATGAAATCTGGTATCATTGAAGGTCAGGAGGTCCTTTATCTTTCTCTGCATGTCTAACTTCTATTGTTAGGTCGATGCTATGAGCTGACATTCAGTGATGGGCTAGTGCTCGGAATTGACGCCAAAGCCTTTTACAAAGTGGCAAAGAGTGTACCTGAACATAGACCCGGCAGGTATAGATTTTGCGAGTCGAAAGAATGCAACACGGCTCGTTTTCTTAGCTTTCATAAGTCCATCATCATTGAAGACCCAATTCAACAACCTAACGGCAATCGCGATACGAAGTACTGGCTCGACAACTCCAGGGACGGGAACTCAATAAAAAGGACAGAGAACATAGAGAAAGCTGGATTGTTCACACTGAAGAAGTCTTCTGACGGATATTGCCTTGGAGGCCTTCACCAAGGCGTCGACCGGGCCGATACTGAAGCAGGGCTAAGATTCTTGCTCGGAGAAGAGAACAAGGACTCATGTCTACTGTTTAAGCCTGTCGAGGTTTCGTGCAAGATGCAAGCAAAGAGGTTCGATGAACCGTCTTGTCCTCCTCGCATTGCGAGTGAGAAGCACCCGGACACTATCGTCGAAGGGTCCGTAGGCTGCTTATATTGGAGAAGCTCGGGAGGTCCGCACATTCCTGACATGGCTCGACAGCCATATATCCACTACAACTACTATGCAGGACATCCTCAAATGGGCTCAATCGAGCGTGGCTACGCACGCAGTAGTGCTGAAGGTGGCGATGGATTTGGAGGTTCGGCTTCTGCTGAAAGCGGTCAACCTGTTGAGAGGGCTGAGCGAAACAACGAGAGGAAGTGTAACTAGAAACCAACATCGACGGCGCTTGAAGCCAACAACGAGATGGGGCAGTTCCCACCTGCATGGAGTCAGATTGTCACTTACAGCCACTAGCCATAATTACTAGGCTTTTCTATGAAATGATAAATGAGTTAGGGAGCATCGAATAGGGTATTCGCATAAGAGCGCGGGGTCGCACCCCCCGGTAGTCCGTAGGAATCAATAGACTCTGTTCTCATCGGTGTAATGAATGACAAAAACTCCGTCCATTACGGAATCCGGGCCAACCGATCGTCCGAAGTCTCGTATTTCTGAGCCAAAAGATCCTGTAGCCATTTCCTTGTTTGGTATCTCGCAGCTAACAACGCAACCCCCAATCCATGTCATATTGGCCTGGCTGCATTTCAGATGGAAAGTGATGTGACAGTCTGAGATATCGCTAGAGTGGTTAGGGAAGGGGGGGGGGGGGGGGGGGGGGGCGGGGCTAAAAAACGACCCCCCGAGGAGTGGCCAGAACGCAGCAATCGATTTGTTTGCAAACAGCCTTGGCTTTTTCACTATAACCGACACACGCTAGGTAATAAGATCCATAGGTTGCGGTCTGGGCCGAAAGACTAGCATGGGATACCATGCCCCTTTCCCTGTCATGCATTTCGTGTCGGCCGAGAGGTTCAGCAGCCTGGTAATCGATTCCTTGTTTTTTGCAGTGCCAAGTGCCAATAAATCCAGTTTTATGGCGACATATGACCTTTGTGTGTAATGGACCATACTGCAGTGTTGGTTTCTTTTCAAGCCAGACCTAACACAACGTCAACCCTTTGCGGGAGGATGACATGAGTCTTTTTGTATGGGCAGAGGCTAGCATATCTTTGACCAAGAAGCAATAGACTCAGCTTCATGAATCAAACTCAAAGCTCCCCATTCAATAGGACTTGTATAGGAACTCAATGTTGGAGCCTTCCGTCTCGTATCTAAAGCTACTTAAACTTCACCTGCTATCGAATTACGTGAGTGACAGCATGTATAGGCAACATCCTGGCACCCCACGCAGTCAGCTGTCGCAGGCCTCATACATGAGACATCGCCCCATGATGGTCAAAGCTTGAAAGGTAAAGTCACATGAAGCATCAGAAGTGTTGGGGCTCCAGGACTTATGGGATCAACAATGTCGAACGCCCTGCCCATCTTGTTCTTGCAATTTTATTCGTGGACGAGATGCTTTTAATGCCATTGCACAGTTTTCAATTTAGGAATCTGTGAAGTTTGTGCATGTTCAAAGCAGTAATGCTCAGGGGCCGGCATCATCTGGCGAACTGGTAGCCTGGAGGTACGAATACTCAGGCTGAGATGAAAACGGTCAAGGCCAAATAAGCCAAACGGACCCCTGGCTCTGACGTGTAAGGCGCTAGTATGACTCTGAAGTAGTTTCAACTTATCCGATTGGTAAATGAGAAAGCCGGTGGCAAAGCACATCCTGCTGACCACCACCATCAACTGCCGTACCATATCCAAATGGTGGACGCCAACTGGCCAGAGGACCAAATGCTGACCACAACGCGCACATCTTGGTCGTCATTGAAGCAGGTTTACTTCCGCGGCTTGATAGTTCCCAAAATATGATTCTGGGAAGTATGAATAAGTCCGGACAGTAAATTGGGGGTATTGCACAAGTATAAAGTGAGCTAGTGAACCCATCATGTGTGGCTATAGTCAGGAAGCTCTTCTCGGTCATTTTGGATGGTCAGCCAAGACACTGGACTGAACATCAATAACAGCCATGATACTTTTCAAATTCAATATCAAATATGGTCAGTCTTCCTAAACGCTGATGTCGCATTATTTGATTGCTGATACACAGAAGTCAATAAGCCAAAAAGTTCGGTCGAAAAGCATTTGAGACTTGAGGACGAAATTACGAGAGACTTATTTATCAGTGAGGTCACGAGGCGGTATGAACTGCCGGGCAGAGTGACACTGTCTTACGATGGGGCGGAGGTTGATGATTGTATAGAAGAACTGCGTAACATCATAATCCCAGGACAGGGCGACCTGGAACCGGAAAGCGGGAAGCTGGATGTCATGGTCGATCCCTCTATTGCAGTAGGAGGTGGGGGGCACGCCGAAGGGGGAGCCGCAACTGGGGATGGGAAACACCCAGGCATTGCTTATGGGGGTGTTGGCAGTGGTGGCAAGGCTAGCCGCCGTAAAGTTACGGGGGGGCATGGCCGCGGCGGCGGTGCGAAGGGAACAACTGCATATGGTGGTACCGGTCGCGGAGGCCAAGCTAATACTGGTACAGTTCGGGAAGGGGTTAAGGTCAAGGCTGGATCTGGATCTGGTGGGTATGCGGAATATGTTGACAGTGACGATGGGAAGGTGCCTAAGAATAGTAATAAATAGGCGTAATATAATATATATTAGCGGGCGCTACAATTATAGCAAACATAATCATGGTTATCGGGAGGAATACAGAGGTTATTTTCTTTATGCATCGAACCGAGCCGAGGCTTGGCATTATCACATAACTGTGTCTAATACTGACGGTACAGGTGAGTCAGCGCTGTAAATTGTTGAATTGGCCCCCTTATCCATCCGATTGAAATTGTCTTAAGGTCTTTGCTGGTATCTTGTAATTGACCAGGTGCCACTGTCTCTCTAGGTTCTCTGTGCCGGAATAAGCTCTCAGCCACAAGTCTCAACTGCAAATAACACCTCTACCACTGTCTCTCTAGATTGCCATTGTGCACATATTTTAACCCCCAACATGATAGCAATCTCAGAATCACCCAATTGAAGGTGAAATCGGAAGTGCACAGATAATCAAGTAACTGATCAAGCAGTTTTCCATAACGTACCGTGTCGTCTTCAAAGTGGACATTATGCACCGTATACGATGCTCTACATTCTCGCGAGCATGGCTCTATGTGTTGTGAAGGTTGGCATGATGCTCAGTCTGCTGCTTCAACTCGCTCTTTTCTCTCCATTGAGTAGTTAGGAGCGGCAGATGTAGACATTCCAGGGCCCAAATGTCTATAAAAGGCCATCGCAAACCCTTGAGACTCTGGACTTTCTTCATCCTTACGCGCAACTCCAGCTCCAATTGCCTCGCAGTTTAAGTTGTTCTTCTGAAGAATTTTACTGTTTGTCTTCCCCCCGAATTAAAAATCCCTGAGGCCAATCATCTCAAGAGCGTCTTCAACTTCTTAAGTCTCGCCGCCATCCTGGCACTCCCAGCCATCACCGCAGACGCCGCAAAGATAAACCTCGAAATCGGCTACATCTCAACCATAGAGCCCTCCATCGGCGGCAACATCCCCGGCATCGGCTGCGGTCCGTGGGCGCTCGCCACAGGCGCCGATGGCTCTACCAAGAGTCACACCAGCGGCTTGAGCGGGCGAGACGAGTGCCCCAACTCAGAACTCAGGAACTTCTGCCAGCGGTTCGGATGCCTCAGACACTGATATTCGGAGACACGCTTGCTTTCCAGATCCAGTCTGGTAGTGGCCAGAGTCTTACGGTTAAAGGGAGTATTCTCAATGGAAAGTCGCAGACTGTGACATGTGGACGATCTGTTGTGACGCACTCTGGGAATAAGTACTGTACTCATATCTATTACTTTAATCTTTGAGTAGCAGGCCTTTCTATGGTACTCAGCTTGAGCGGTATGAAGGGAGACGTGGGAACGATGATTTGAGTCACAAATCAGTTAGATAAAGACAGTTTGCCTGAACGTGTATTTGCAAATTCTATTTCTGTCTTAAAATACCCAGAACATTAGTCACCCTCTCTCGATTATAGTATTCTTCTTTGTTATAACCTGGGCCTGAGATGCCAGCCTCAATGGTCAAATGCTTATGTTGACAGTTTTCGGCGGCAATCTCCATCATTCACTTGCAGAGTCAAGAACGCCCTGGAGCTGTAGGTGTAGTTGATATACCTCTCAGCGTCCCGACATATTCCGGCACTCCCCTACTGATCCACACCCTCCTGCTCAGATCAACATCATGTGCAACCTCACTTCCAGCATCCTGATTCATCTCGGTGGTTTCACCCTGGCTACTCTTCTGTCCTTCGGACTCAGGGTTATCAACCGTTTTCAGTTTGGGATCCCGGTTCTTGTTACGCTTGAATTTTGCGCGATACCCAACCGTGGAGCGATCAACCATATACCCCTTATAGGGATGTTTATATCTCATATATCTACGCCAACGGGGCAGAAAACGGCTGATTGACTCTGTGCTAGTAGCCCACTCATCAGGGTATCGTTCTTCGTCTGGCTGGGTTGGTGGTTTTGTGCACACGTCGCGAATCCATTCCCAGTCTTTGTCTGTGAGCATGGTGAGTTGCCCGGGACGGTCGTCGTGGAAGCGCTGCAACTGACGTCCAAGCTCATATGGCATGAAGCGTCCTTGCATGGTGACTGCATTGAGGAAGGGTTCAGTTGACATTTTGTAAGCTTTCAATAGATAGTATTGTTGGGAAGTATTGGGAAAGAAGACGGTATATGTGTAGATACGTTACGGTGATAGAAGTAAGAAAAAGAAGGAATCAGCTTTGGGCAAGAAGGTCTTTGAATAATTATCCTTGTAGCGGTAAGTTAACTGTAGTTATGTATTAACTCATAACACGGCGTCTTTGTTCTTCCAATATCGAAGGTGAATGTGGTATGTTCTTTGAAGCAGGCAGTCCAGCTATGCAGTTACACGGACTGTTCACTATATGTACCGCTCTTAAAAGAGTGACGTCACTCCAATCGTAATTGTGGTGTCTTTGTTCTAATAACAAGACCCCTCGTCCTCTGACAACATGTTGCGCAGGTTAATCACCCGGTACAACTATCTAGCATTGACATGTTGAAACATCTCTCTTGACCTTATAGGATGGCCCTTTTTACAACCCGGATAAGCAGTTTTGAGTGAGGATAGGGAATTGATGTTGGATTAATGTATATTGCCTTCCAAAAGCAAAGTTAAATGGGATTTTTCAGGGTGTTAGCTTGATATGTCTTGCTGAGGCGTCATAAGCTTTAAGTATCAATCAATCAATGTATTGGATTAAACATACATCGGATCATGAGAGTTCACATGAACATGTTTTTATCATCAGTCTATAACCCACAAAGTCTTACACAAAAGATGCCCCTGATATGTGTGTAAGAACACATAATTCCAATATACTATTTTATTCTTTTCTTTATTTCAAGACAATCAGAGGACCCGAGGGCCTCCCTCAATGTCACTGTTATTCTTACCAACCCATCCCTTTAATGGGCACATAATTACGCTGACAGCTTATAGTATAAATCTCTCCTATTCACTATCAGAATCCCCATAGTCAACACCTTCTGGTTCAGAATTGGACTTGTCGTTGTTTTGACTCTCACTTACCTGGTGCATTGTAGGGGTCTCGCATTCATCTCTCTTTTTGTTTGTGACCTGTTCACCAGCATTGCGACGCCTTCTTGTCGTTTTCTTTTGACGTCTACGATCACTAGTGTCCTTCTTCATCGTACCATTGTAAGGGTGTTTCTTTCCCATATACCTGCGCCAATGATATACTGCAGATTGCAAGACCTTTCTGTTACTGGTCCACTTCATGAGGTATATTTGCTCGTTCATTTCAGGAGCTCTTGCGCAGCATATTTCCATGATCCAGTACCAGTCTTCTTCGTTCAAAAAGTCAAACAAGTCAGGATGGTAGGTGTGGAATCGCCGGAACTGGCGTCCACGAACATACTGACGACACCGACCCATTCTGACAGAATCTGTCTTTGGATCGAGAGCAATAAGGGAGAGTCAAAGAAAGAGGACGAGGCAAGAATTGATATGGAACAGGAGACGGCCGTTAAAGGGAAGCTCTTTAAATAAAATTTCCATAAGATTTAGGAAGGTCAATAGTCACTTGGAGTTCTGTATTAGCCTAGAACATGGCGGGTCTGTTCATAAGTATTGAAACCGAACATTTTATGTCCTTGGATGCCCATGTGAAAGTAAAGCTATGTGCAGATAGACGGATTGTTCGCAGTCTGAAACATGCAGAATGGAGGTGCAACTCTAACTGTAAAACTTTCTCTTTGTTTTTGACCCGCACCTTGTCCACCTGAACGTAGATTGCTTCGGCCCTTTATTCACGAGATTACAGCATAGCAGACTATAATTATTGAACACGTCCTTAGCCTATTAGTAATCTTATCCATTTTGTACAAACCGCATGCCCTTGTTCTCTTAACGCAGTTACTTCCTAGACTTATTCCAACATCGATGATTTGTGTACTTTTCTAAGCAGACCTTGAAAAACCTCTCTTGATCTTATAGCATGGTCCTTCTTACAGCCAGAAATGCCGCACACCTCATCCCACCATAAGCTATCATAAGGTATCACTCGTACCAGTGGCTGTCCGTTCCCATCTAAGAACCGGGAAATATAGAGCCCATGGGGACCGTCGTCTTTCTTTTCCCCATCGACGTTGCTCACCCAAAGCCATCGAGACGACGCGGGTATAAACCCACTCTCTTCCCTCCCTCGCTCCTCCATGACCACGGTACCAAGCTCGCCCAGTGCTAGAAACTGAGGATCCCAAGCACCCTCTTGCCAGGTGACACTTTGTATGAGATAGAGTGCCTCCATACGGACGTCGTGGACTCGACATAGACGAGCGATACCCGATAGTGGAAGCAGTATGCCCTCTCCCAACGTGATATGACGAGGAACGCCGTTGCATACCTGCTGCTTCAACCACGCCGTGCAATCATCAAGCAGAGCTTTGAATGTCTCCTCGTACCTGTCATAAGACAAGTCACACGGTACAAGGATACAGTCCAAGTGGATCTCTGATATAACACAGTGTATCTCCAGTAGCTTCAGCCGGTGAAGATGGTCCTCGTCAAGGTCACTCTTGAGATAGGCCCTGATCACTTCCCTCCATGACAGCGCTTGCTTGTATAAGATTCTTCCGCGTTGATGAAATGACTTGATGATTTCCGTGTCTTTCAGCGCCACTACATCATGGGCCTGTCCTATGTACGCCATCATAGCACTGTTAAACAACCTCCATCGACCCAGCAGCGATTTGGGTAAATCTACCCCGAAGACTGGCGGTTCCGTGGCAGAAACTGTGTTTATCTGCATGTAGATTGGTATGGCCGATATGATCTGTCGTGAGTATTGACACATCATGGAAAAGCAGAGGAACGTATGTTGAACCGACGTGATCTCATCCTTACTGCCTTCTGTGCTCCTTTGCTGCGCAAGATGTTCGTTTAACAGAGCAGTGACACTCTTCAGTATGCTGTCCACCGACCGATGATTCCCCTGCAGAATCTCAAACAAGGCCATCAGGATCGTCATGACCGTCATGGTCCGTACAGAGACGTGCGCTGGGTCAAGCTTTAATCGCTCACGAAGACCCTGAACACCCTTGAGGTAATGTTTCAGCGACGCAGCGTGATTTCCGTTCTTAACACTGCTTGGCCCCCAATTCTTCAGCTGTGAAGGCTTCGATTGCGCAATAGACTGCTTCGTATCCCGCGCGTCATCGGCGATGGCAAGGGTTAAGGCGCCAAGTGCTAGCACAAGCTGACGAATGGAGTCATCCTGATGCACACCAGTAAGAATCGTCCCCTCGCAGAAGTCCATGTAAAAGCTCCCCGAAAGCTCCGGTGCCACGTGATACCGAAAGGTATCAAGGTACGGTACACTGTGTCCATCGAGCCCTGGCAGCGTAGACGGAGCAAGCGGCAGGAGCTTTACCGGCATAACCTGAGTTGGTGGCACGAGAACAACCTCATGCTTTGTAGGCTGCGTCTCATACCCATCACATACGAAATCTCCACGAATACACCGCGCACACGCTGGCTTGCCCTCGTCACACTTGACGCGACGTATCTTGCATGTCAAGCACCCACTTCGGACCTTGGGCTTGCTTAGGCGATTAAAACGCTGCTTGGATCTGGCGTTCCGTCGTGGGATGAGTTGGACGGGGACGAGCAAGGGCCCTGCAGAAACGAGGGGAGGAAAATGATTGGTCGCCATGAGGAGTGAGGAGAGTACGGCAGTGTCAAGAGGTTTAATGATTACCGAGCAGGATTCTTATATCGGCACATGGGGTCAGGTCAGCAATTTAGGGCTGAAAACTAGCGGAGAGTGCCGTGCAGTTTCTGGACTAGTCTTGTGGGGTAGTTGTCTCTAAGAAAAGATCTTTGGTACTCAGCGAATTATTAATGTATCTTCATAGGCTCAGCCTTGAATTGAGATTAGTCAGGTCAGCTCGACATTGTTATAAATGTTAAATCAAGGAATTGTATGACAAATTTGGAAGATTCCAAAGACATCTCGTGTGCTGTACCCGAGTGAGTGAGAGTCTGGTCTGACAGGAGGCCCTAGCGTCGCATCAAGGAGCAAGAAGCTCTAAAGAGTCAGTTCTCAGCCAATAGATAAGCTATTCTTATCGGGCCAATTACCTGCTTGAGCTCTTGACCCCACTATCGGAGGGTCGCGGGTGCAAAATGACAAGCAATGATAACCTAGACTGTATCTCTTGAATTGGTCAACCAGTCTATTAAATAGTGTTATGCATCTCTTACAAAAGTAAAAAAAAATAAAGGAGAATAATTCCGGACATCTTACTGCGTATTAACCCCCCCCCCCCCCCCATAGTGTACTCTTGCTATATTCTCTCCACTATTGCTGCTATAATTATTACTCTCTAGATTGTACGAAATCGCTAGATACCCATACAAGAACCATGTAGTAAAAACCTGAAGGTACTTTCAGATCTGGGTTTATTATAGTTCCAAGGAAAGGTTGTATCAGGCTGTCTATATTAATTGTTAAATGTCTAGCACTGAAGAGTTATAATTGCATAGGACCGTCCTTTGACGAATTGGCGTCATAGCAGTCGGGAGACAGATCTAGACCCCGCCATCAACTACCGTGGAGATCTCCACTGTTAACTTCTATTTGACGGCAGTGGACGACGGCCTAGGACTATGGATTCTATGACATGGGCCATTGCTACGCTGACTGATGCATATTTAATACCTCGCGCATTGCAATTGACTAGCATTCCGATGTTACCGCTTCATCACTTCGTTACCGTTCAGCTATGTTCACCATGAACGGTCTCAAAAGGATCCCGATTTACTCGCTTCTCTTGCACTACTTGTTCATCGCCAAGGTTTTGAGTCAGGCCACATCTGCTTCAGATATTTGCCCTTCCCAGCCCGACAGCCGAATGCCAAATGGTTCTTGGGACTCTCACCTCCACGTCCTGGACCCAATTCGTTTCCCGCCTGTTCCGGACTCATATGAGTTCGGTACATACACAGCCTGGGATGCGACCATCGAAGAAATCCGACTCGGATGTTCACACATGGTCCTGATTCAGCCGTCCGTCTACGGAAATGACAATACGCTGCTCATTGACACTCTCAAGGCATTTGGGCCGGAAAGAGCCCTCGGTGTTGTCGTGTTTGACGTCGCCAACACGTCAACCACACAGCTTCAAGAATGGAATGATCTGGGTGTCCGTGGTGTGCGACTGAACTTTCAGTCGACGGGTGATGCACCGCCTGCCGAAGAACTTAGAGACATGATGCAGCGGTATGCAGATGCTATTCGACCTTTCTCCTGGGTTTTGCAGATCTATATTGCCATGAAGGATATACCCGGTATCGAGCCCGTGATTCCAGATCTGGGAGTCAAAGTCGTCATCGACCATTTGGGTTACCCAGACATCCCAAAGTTGAACACCTCCGGGGCTGCTCTCGACCCTCACAACTTGTCTGGATTTGACTCAATGCTACGACTCTTGGAGGGTAACAATACTTGGGTGAAGGTGTCTGCCGTCTATCGCCTTTCGAAAGCCCCAGGACCCTTATACACTGACCTTGATCCCGTCATCCTTGATCTATTTAAAGCAGCGCCGTCCCGACTTGTTTATGCCTCAGATTGGCCACATACTAGATTTGAGGGACTTGATATAAAGCCTTGGACTTCTCATCTACTTGACCTGACCAAGGGAAACGTGGGACTGCGAGATCAGCTGTTCAGGGAGAATGCACAGGAGCTGTGGGGCGGTAATACCACAATAAACAGTTCAGCGAAGTCTTGACATTGAAGCAGCATGTCTCTTCAAACCTGAAGGTTCTCGGGTTCGTATACAGCTGAAAAGCCAGTTATACATGGTGACCAAACCTTAGATTACACATAGATACCTAGTAGATTTACAACTTTCTAAACCTTGATCTACATAGTAACTTGCAGCTTCTTTTCATGTTTGCTAGACTGACTAAGGGCTGGCTCCATGATAGGCGACACAGCGCCCGTCCGAGATTTTGGCTTGAGACATGATGTTCCACTTGGTCCGTCCGTACCTTGCTGCCATTAGCACGAAGAGCCCAAGTGACCGTTTTGCTTTGCATCACCGCGAAAATAGTATGCTACTCACCAAACATACTCCCTAACTCGACCCAAACCCAGCCAGCTCCCTTCGCGCAGTACAAGTACTGCAAAAGTGCATCTCATTCAGCTGTAGAGGCATCGGGCTGAAAATGACCTCGAATTAGCTTTAGGTAAGCTTCCATCCACTGATTGTTGACGAAAACCTGATGGCCCTGATATCTCACCAGGCCCTGAAACACACTCGCAGCATCTGACAGCAACAGGTCCGCGACCGGCGTGGCTCCCTTGTCGTTGTTTCCGAGTTTGCTTTTCGCAGCCGCCAGCATCTCTTTGTATTCCTTGAGCTTCGGCTTCGTCCTCTCGATGCGCTCGATTGCCGCGGGTCTCGTCTCGACACATCCCTGCGGCTCCCGGTTTAGCCCCGTCAAGACTGGATACTGGGCGACAACTTCGATAGGCGCGGCCATCACGCCGTCAAAGTCGATGACGCCGACGATCTGGAATTTCTCATTTACCAGAAGGTTATGGGCTCCGAAGTCGCGATTCATAAGGCTGAAGGATTCTTTGCTGGACTTTTGTTGACGATATAGGGACATGAGGTGTCTGAAGAGGATCGGGTTTGCGAATGAAGAAGCTGTTTGGACATCGGGAGATGCGTCATGTAGGCAGACCTGGAGAGCGTGATTTGCGAGATCGTCATAATACTCCACTGAGGAGCTCCAAGGTCCCTTGCCAGTCTCTGTCTCTGGGCCGATGAAGAAGTCAGATGTTTCTTTATCCTGATAGAGGCTCCCGATCTCACTGAACTTCAAGGAAGATAGCGTTGCTTGGATCTCAGCCATTTGCTTTCTGAAAGCCCGATCTTGGTCTGGGGTGCCGAAGAGTCCAGCCTCATACTCATTTGCATCTCGCAATTCCGTGGCAACAGTCCCGTGAATGTAATCCATGAGAATGTACGGGGCGCCAACCTGGTTGTTTGTATCAAAGCTGTAGGAATGAACTGCAGGGACGGGAATCGAGGTCTTGGCCCTTTTTATTTGCGAGCTTCTATTAGTATGACTTCCCGATACGTGGCTCGAGCGTACCTACTTGAAGAACTTCATGCTCGAGACTTCCACCTTGAGAGTGCTGGCCACATCGAGGGCTTTACGGTCGCCGAGCACGGTGCGGAGCTCTGGGAGTCTCACCCTGGCAACCCAGCTGGTGCCGTCGGTGAAGTCAATGCGGCGAACCATGTTGAAGTGGCCGACGGAAAATCTTGGGCTGAAGGTGCAAGGAACTCCATTGTTGAGGGCCGAAGAAAGGGACAAGAGATGATCCCATTTGAGCTTGTCGAAGACTGCCAGGGCTCGATCGTGGAGCTCGTCGCCTGGATCGTAGGCATCAGCTCCAATCCAAGAGGTGCTTCCAACGAGATTAGCAGTGGTGTTGCTCATTTCGAGAGGGATGAGATGGTGGAGATGAGCTAATGAGAGGAGGGAGATTGGTGTGTGATGTGATTGTGAAAGGAACAGTGGGAGGGCTGAGCTGGCGAAGTCTACTACAAAGAAATGCAATGCGGTTGCACAAAGAGAAAAGTCGGGTCTAAGCATGATTCACGTTCCATGCTATTTTAGGAAGATGCTATTCGTGATGCGTAAAACTCTGTCATGTTTCTAATTCTCATTGTTGTCGAGATCTAGTCTAATGTAGACTGAAGTTTACTGAAAAGCGACTACAGCAAACGCTTCCGATAAACACCCCAGCCAAGATGGAAAGGAAATAGCCGACATTCATAGTCATGACTGCGAGCATGCTAGACAAATATTAGTGAGAGTCTTGGCTCAGTGACCAAAAGCACTTACAGCAAGTAGCTCACGCCCGCGATCAAAACATCTATGGCTCCCAACATCATAGCCTCATTCGCTCTCCACGGCTGATTGACAGTCTCACTACTTCGGGAGTCCACTAGTAGACCTTTCGTTCGCCTCCGTCTGAGACCATCCCTGACGCTGTAAAAGTTGACGCGCAACGCAAGCAACATGCGAAGGATAGTAGCGAAGGCAATGAGGAAGATGCAAACACCCGCATATTGTCCTGTTGTTTCGGGGGCGAAAGACTTTGTCCAGAGGAGTGTCGTAGTGGAAGTAAAGAAGACCATGTTCATTTGCTCCATATCCATAGCGCCGGTGCTGGAAGTTGACATTGGCATTGAACTGCCTGTCGAAGTAGTCATGTCCATTTTCATTTTGTGTAATAAAATAATAGCTTGCTTGTCATCAGATGTCTAATAAACTACGAATACTTCAACTGAGCTTATATCACCGCGGTCGCGGGTATAGTGCGGTCGGGAATAATCTTATCGCCGCAGATAAACTTGCTCAAGCCTGCTCAAACTTACTCAAGTGCCGATTTATGCGATGATAGCGTGGGAATAGCTGATGTTTTATTGAGAGATCGTCCAATGAGAATCAATGCTTACGGAACTCGGCACAAGACCCTTGTTTGTGATAAAACAGCAACTCGGTCAAGGGTTTTACATATCAACATCGGTTTATATCAGCTAGGCGTGCAATAGATCATACCTGCTACTCGAATCTTCTTCACAACCTCTGCCATATCACTTTCGTCACCTTGGGTTTGATACGCACGCCTTGGGCTCGTGGATGACAGACCATTTCACCTGTGAAGCCTTCAACACAGAGTCATTACTCACAACAGCCGTTGCAGATATATTGTCAGGGATTTATTCTTCCATCACATCCTTGATAAGACCCTGAGGTCAATCGATCCTACATGGACTCCGCAGCTTGGCTCACGCCACCAGTTCAGTTGACTGGGAGTCGTGCATTCGCCTGCGATGGCTTCACCGAAGCGCAGTGTAGTTGGTATATGAGGAGATGGCATTTTTGGTAAGCTCAGCCGTTCTAATTGACTAGAAACCTCATTGAGACCTATTATCTAACATCAAAAAGGTATATCGCGGACCACGTCTACGCTCTGCCCACAGTGGCCTTCTTCATGAGTGGCATTGGTCTCTTTACAATTGGCCACTTAGTATCCTACTACATTATTGGTCTTGCCTTTCCCAGGTTCCGCGGGCCCAAACCCTGGCGTATGTTGATAGCCACTATTAGATATTTTTCGTATCGTGGATTCCACATCGCATTGCTTGGGTACAACTCAGCTCCTGTTGGAGTTCTGGTGCTGGGACTTGTTGGAGCAGTCTTCTTTTTTTGTAAGTCAATGGATCAGTGAAGCAGACCGATGAGTTAATATCAGATAGGCATGGACTTAATTCCTCAACCATACTATTGGCCCTCGCTGGACTTCGGCGGCTCACCACCGCTGGGAACAAGATCAGGATGGCTGGCTTTGGGATGTATGCCATTCGTGTTGTCAGTACTCAGTTATTTCCCCCAATTCCTCCGGTCCTTACTGACGAATCGCAGTGCAACGGCAACCAAGAAAAATTGGATAACGTTGCTAACTGGCGTATCACATGAGAGACTTCAAGTATTTCACCGCTGGATAGCCTATGCCTTTTTCATACTTGCGCTCATGCACACATTCCCCTTTATAGTGTATCATATCAGATTTCATGACATGCAGATGCACTTCAAGATGAGCCTCTTGTTCTATTGGACCGGCATAGTCGCCTTGATCTTCCAAGCCTGGCTGACTTTTGCTTCGCACAGTGCCATTCGGTAAGTATGTCGCGGCGACCAATCTGACTACTGGCTGACAGAGTAACTAGGAAGCTATTGGGATACGAATTCTTCAAGGCAACGCACTTCCTCGCCGTCGTCATATTCATGCTAACTTTCTTTTGGCACTGTGATTATACCCTCACATCCTGGTAAGATTTTAATGCCATTTCTTATGTCACTGCCCCTAACTCTCGAACACAGGCACTACTTCATAGGAACAGCTGCTGTATACGTCCCTTGCTACGTCTACCCATGGTTACGAACCTGCTTTGAGTATGGACTTATAACAAAAGCTCATGTCAAAGTGGAGGACAACGGTTTCGTTCGTGTCACCATCCCGGCCAACTTCACATGGGAAATTGGACAGCACTGCTTCCTACGATTCACTGGTTTTGGGCCTAGACAAGCTTTGTCAGCGCACCCATTCACCATTTGCTCCCTTCCAGCATCGTCCCCAGATGATCAGTCATTCCTTGTCTTTTACCTCAAGAGACACCGAGGATTCACCGCAAAGCTCTATGAGTACGCATTGCAGAACCGAGGAACTCAAGTTTCGGTGCTGGTTGATGGACAATATGGTGGCGTCAACACACAGAATCTCGTGAACAGCAACCATCTTGTTGTCATCGCGGGAGGGTCAGGAGCTGGCTGGACTTTGCCTTTCATCGAGCAGTATATCGCAACCCAAACAGGCCAGGCTGATGAAGAGTGCAGGGAAAGCTCAAGAGAGGGATCTCCGTTTTCATCACTTCGCGTGATACTAGCAAGTCGAGATGTTGAGAGCTGCAGCTGGTATCGACAAGTGGTCAGCGAAACATTGCTCAAGTACTCAGACAAAACGATATCGGGCTTGCAAGTGCAGATCCATCGCACCAGTGGAGACGTAGCAGAGTCAAGCCTCACATCTAACAGTAGCTTCGCGCCTGGCAACAAAGACTCGGGAAATGAAAGAGCGACGGAAGGTCTGATATCATTTGATGAACTACATGGTCGACCCAACTTGCCGGACATTCTCAAACAAGCAGCAAGAGGTATGATATCGACTGAATCGCTAGGTGTATATGTCTGCGGTCCGGATACTATGCAGAACGACGTTCGAAACGCTGTGGCATCTCTCAACTTGGATATTCTTGGGGGTGCAGATTCTGCGGGAGTGTATTTGCATTCTGAACACTTCTCTTGGGCATGAACGTCAATTCGACCGCCACCTTGAATTAAAAAAAAGCAAGGCTCCTTCAATCAACGCTGGAATACCCGTCGTGACTAATACGCGCCTTGTGCAACAATAACAGTGAAGTGATTGGCAAAAAGGCTTCACGTGATGTTTGCTGCATCAATAAATAATAATCAACACACAATTTAATATTTATCTTTGACTCAACCTTTACACAATCCTGCCTTGACACTATTTGACCAAGTTGACTCTTAACGTACTGCTGGTTTGCACATAGCACTCACCCGACATGCCTAAATGTCTAGCGTAACGACTCCCATCGAATCTGGGGCATTTCCCCGTATCCCTCCAGAAATCATTGTCGCTATTGTATCAGAAGTATTACTCATCGTCGACAAGTCTGGAGACTTCCGCTGCAGGTACGTACGACCGAATAGCCAAGGATTCATTTGCTGATTATGTGGTAGCGAAACATCTGACCAACTCAAAATTTTGCGGTTGACGCATCGAAAGTTTGCCGACTGTCACCATGTCAACAAGTTGCTGTTCACCAAGATACAGCTCGAACCAACGCGCGACCGCTTGCTGAACCTTCAACGTGGCGACTTCTCACGCGTGGCTGGTTATACTCGATCAATCACATTCATCGCATATGCAAGCTGGAAGCCAGTGTCTGAAACATGGGAGCGATTAATCCTTCTAGACACCCCGCACCGCAACGCAGATGCCAGATCCTTGTCTCACGATGGAATGACGCCTCTGGTCCAGTTTCATGGCGTGTACATACGCGACGCGACAGAAGCCCAGAGATTGCTTGAGGACCCAGATGACGAATTGATACAGGCTTGGACCAACGTCCTCAAGATGGTCGGGAGTCGTCTTGAAGACGTCAGACTGACCGACGATATTGATCACAAGGACCTCTACCTGCAAGACTCCGATATGACGGAGAATTGGAAGAACCTCCGTTTGCAAGTTCCAGATACAGGGGCCGACCCGCATGAGGACATGACGCGGAGACTTCCAAGCGATAGAGATGGGCGTGACAACGGCATGTATGTCCGTGACTATGCCTGTGCTATAGTAGCCGAGAGACTCTTCAACACGGCCATGACATGTCTATCAGCTTCAGGCATCGCGGTTCCAAGCCTCTCGATCGAGCTATACATGTTGGGAAACGTCGAATGTAAACAGATCCCAGGATGGCAACAGCTCGATTTGAGCAGCCTGAAGAAACTCGAGATTACGGCTCTCTGTCCAGAAGTGCCGTTTCATTTGATGAGAAAAACCGCTATGGCTAGTTTTCTGGGCAATCGACAGAAACATGACCGGCAGAGAATTGGGGATATGGCTCACGACTTGATCGATAAATGCCATTCTACGGTAGAAATCTTCGGACTCTCCCGCTACTTCCAGCCTGCTGGTGGTGACCCAGATTGGCCGACACGCGCTGCAACATATGACTTGCCAGCACTCCAAGAGCTGACTCTCGGAACGCGAAGCAATCCCCGTCTTCTTCACGGTTGGCTTCTCAGAATGAAGGATCTGCGCTCAGTGGGTATATGCGGTGATTTTGCTGGCATACCCGCTCTTCAGTGGCGCCATGTGTTTGATGCGATTCGCGACCACCCGACTGTATCCGGTCCACATCCAAAGGGCATCCACTTTGAGTTTCCCTTGGATCCGTCTTACAATGGGGTAGTATGCAAAGATAGCAGCATCGCAACGCCGAAGAAGCGGCCTAAAACTAAACCTCACGCACTGGAAGCCCATTTGTATGGCGAGATGAAATTCAGTGACAATGTGGTCTTGATCGACCAGTTAGAGGGTGAGACCGAAGACTATGAGTGGGAGAGGGAGTAGGGGGGATAGAGCGATTGGGAAAAATAATAAATTGTATTCTATTTGGCTCAGGGAAAGTTGTAACTATATTTTGCTAGCTGAGCCGGCACTACTGTCTTGCATACAGGCAATAGCCTCATCACTCTAAGCAAGTTCTCTCAATAAATCTCTAGATTATCTAGGAAGGCAAACCCCTACCACGAACAAGGTGAGTCTCGGAAACACCTCCAAAGGAACATGGTTTTGATGCAAACCTTGTTCTTACTTCCCCCCCCTGAGGCACGTAAACCTTGAGAATATGCTTCTGATAGCCTACACAATTAAATGGAACGCGACATCTTATTTGCCGAAATAAGGTTCTGTCCAAAAGCCAACACGACACAAGCTCGTGCTCAACCAAAGCTTGTGTCATGAGTCACAAAGCCGTTTGACCTCTCAGGTATAAATAGACCAACCCTCCAGCACCGGTACCAACAAATCTCTCCTTTCCAAAATTCGTTGACCCCACCAAGCATCATGGCTCGCAGCAACCATTTCGAGAAGCTATCCCCAGAGCTCATAACCATGATCCTCACTGCTTTCGAGTCCGCTGTGGATGTGCAATCTATAATTCACGCAGATCCATACATTTTGTCCGTCTTCCTCCAAAACCAGCAGCGTATCCTCATACCCCTCCGACAAGCTCTTAATAATCAGTTTGCAGGTCACAACCTTACACAAGCAGCCTTGATATGTCGCTTACGGTATATGGAGAATCGATTGCAGTGTGAAGACCGGGTCCAAGTTGAACAGGTGATCAAACCAGTCTTGACATCACCACCGAAACCGCTTTCAGTATCGAAGCTAACTCTAGGAGGCCTCTCGGAACTATATGGAGTCCTTCGCGAAGCAGATGCTTTCGCGCTTCGTTACTCAAACAAGGCTTGGGAAATGACACAGGAAATGGCACAACCAGATTTTGTGGCTGAGGTTCTTCCACTTACAAGTCTTCCAATGAAGTTTCCATTGTCGGAGACGGAAAGACAACAAATACAAAAGGCGTACCTGCTGTTCGACGCATACCGTCACACTCTCCACTTCAGTACCAACTTGTTGCAAGACTATGGTTATGAAGACAATGAACGGTCATTCCATATCCCCTGGAACTTCATATATGACGAGAAGCTTCTCTGTGTCAGGGGGTTCCAAGCAGTATTTGTGTTCTTATTCAAAGAATACGAAAGCATCTTGAATCAGATCCACGCCCTAAATACTGGCCCGGCGACTCTAGCAAGGTTTGCAAACAACGATACCTGGCAAAGACCGCCATTCACAGATGCACGCAGCCGTGATCGCCTCCAGTTCGTAGCATACCTTTGCTCACAAGGGTACCGTCAGCTACAGAGCTTCCGAGAGAGGAGTAGCAATTCACAAGAGAAGCACATCCTGTCTTTGTACGGGCGATACCAAGCGCTTAAGAGAGACCGTCGAAGTTGTCCTATGGTGGTGGGTGCTGATCTAGAGCATTCACTCAAGATACTTTGTTGTGATACTGGTAGAGGGCATGGATTTTGGACAAGCGGTGCATTCATGTGGGATATGGAGAGGTTGGAGCAGATTGGAGGAGAACTGATTTGGCTTGCAAGTGATCTTAGAGGGGAGTTCTAGCAACGTATGCCCCGGTGGAATGTGAAACCTTGAGTCTGGGCGTTGCGACGTATCTGACCGTTTTGGGGGACTTGCTTCGGAAGCGGATTTTGTGGCATAGCGAGTTGAGTCTTTCAGGCACCTCCGCCCATCCAAAAAGCTGTATAATCCGCATTCTTCACCATGTATACGGGTGATAGATCTAATAAAGATAGCCGTCGCGGCATTGTTTTGTCCTTCGGCTAGATAACATGCACTGTCTTCCTTTGTGTACGCCGTGAACCATTAGTTCAGGCAGCTAATAAGACTCCATTCAAAGAGAACCATTAGGTGAGTCAGAGGTTTATGCATTATTAGTGATTACTCCAACTTTGGGATCTTGCCCGCTGAGAATAGAGCAGCGGGTAGATTACCATCCAGAAAGCTTCCAACAAGTCCTGCATAGTACCCTGCATACTGAAATAGGTGTCCATGGCCGCTACTCGGAAACATGACGAAGTTGGCTCTAAAAAGCTGTCTTGCTAGTAAGAATGAGTTCTGCGTTGGGATGATAAGATCATTATCGCTACAAGTGACAAGTGTATCCTTCTGAATCGTTTGTAAAAGAGCATACGGAAGTGGATCTGCATCCTATGTAAGATACGCTTGAGTCAGATTCAGAAGAGGCTTCCCAGTGGTAAACAGCGCGATCTCGGGTTTACCATTCTTCCCTGCAAAACCAGCTCTTGATGAAGTGCTCCTGTCGAGCCACGCAGCACCTTCGTCGCCTGTTGTGGGAGGAAAAAAAGCGCTGATGGTGGCTACGCTAGGATTTGGGCTGAAGATAATAGATTGAATCTTATTCATAGAATGCACCAAGCCAGGTCCAAGACTAGGGCCCGTGCCAGCGAGGATCACCTTGCGAGCGATATCAGAAGAATCGAGAACCAATTGTTGTGCGATGTATCCTCCCATCGAGAAGCCTAAGACGTTAACGTCTTTGACACTAAGTTTCAAGAGCAAAATGTCGAGAAACGCGAGGAGATTGATTGCAAAACCCTTGATACTTGTCGCGATAGGTCCCTTGCTATGGCTAAGGCCAGCATAGTTGTAAGTGATAAGCTGGCGACCTGATGATGCAGTGAGGCTGTTGATCAGCTTAGGGTCCCAAGTGTTGATGGTGGATCGGATATGATTCAGCATGAGGAGTGGAGGTTGAGAACTGTTTGACTTGCCAATGAGACGATAGGCGAAATCGATCCCATCAGCACTAAGGAACAAAGTTTTTGCAGTTTCTTGGGTTGACATTTTTAAAAGGTTCTGTCTTTCTTATTGGCAGCGACAATGCAAGGAACTTATACCTCCATTGAAGAGGGAGCTCTGGGTGTTTAAATAGACTCATTGCTGTATTGCTCTCGCAGGCCTAGTCCTTTTTGCTAGCTAATTGTTGCTTCCTTTCCACTCACGCATACTTGTGTGCATATTAATCCTGCTACCGGGATGGTCAGACATGTAAGAGGCCGCGTTGCTGACATGCCGCAATATGTGATACCAAACGAGATTCTCACTAAGCATATCAGTAAGCATAGCGATGCTTGGTACACTTACTGAATCGACAGATGGACTTTTTATCTAACGCCCCGATACCAATAATTTTGCAGATCACGCTCCGGGTATTTTCTCTGGGGCTTGTCCTCGTTGCAGATAACATGAATTGGCTGATTAGAGTTATTCGCGTTGGAACTAGCATTTAGGATGGAACATATTGCTTGTGGGAAATACACCGGTTTGCAACGACTGCAGATAGCCCCCATAATGAACATCATCGGGATGTGATGACAATAGCAGCGAAACTATTGCTATGGCATATGATTCGTCATTCAGTTCCCACACGAGTACATAGGAAGTTACCAAGGTCGTTGTTGATCTACGTTTCTTGGTCAGTCATTTCCATGGAAGTTACAACCATGCCCGAGAGGGTACTAACACAAGACAGCCATCACTACCAATCTTAAACTTGTCAACATCCCATACCAGCATCAAATTCCCATCAATTAATCACCAACAGATATCACATCCATTATCGTTTTCGCATTCGTCTTTCGAAATGAACCTAGCATTTTTTGTTATCCCCTGCGTCCTGTCTCCGTCCGAATACCAGGACGTGCGCAATGCCTACTACGGGGTATTTTTACGCTAGCCCCCCCCTGCGTGAAGATTTCCCTGCGCTGTTGAACGGCGAGCGTGGTGGGTCTATAAACAATGGGATATGGAAACACGCCGCCTGGTGGATCAGATGGAGGATTTTGGCGCAGGACATGGCCACTTATATGAACTCTCTTGCGTAGAGGTTAGGGCCCTGAAGGATATCGTCTGGCGACTAGTTTTTACGGAATTACAGTCAGTTATTTACTTGTGCTTTATAGTTATTGTACACTAACGAATTATAGTCATTGCGCCGGACGAGCGAGATTCCTCCGCAATTTCCCTTGGGCATTTGGCAGCTTAGAGAGTCGACAAGAGCATAAGGACTATGTCGAGTCACACGTTGCTGACTTGGAGACATATATTGATCTGTTTTTGGAGTGCGAAAAGGCGGAGGCAAAGCTGGTTCAGAATTAACTATATAAATTGTGAATATAGGTTAAAGAGGTGGGACTTAATTGTTCATAGAGGAGGGTGGTGGGCATTGTTTTGTTAAAGGGAGGGTGGCGGGACGCTGAGAGAACAGGAATATAACTGAATTCTCTCAAGTACACATTGATTTCTATGCACTGCTACCTGAACTCCCTGCTACTATCCTATTCTGCCAATTGAGCCAGCCCCCTTCAACCAATTTGAACGTTCTGCGCTCACGTGCCACTGACAGCTACTCTACAGAACTAGTTTACGACCGTAGGCATCAGTCTTGATGTCGCGACGGGCAACCCCAGCAGCCTGCATGAGCTTCCGAGTGAACTCTACACGCTCACTGCCTCGCATGATTGTAGGTCTTCGCTGCCACCCAATCTCAGTCGGCATGCGTTCGTTCTCTGCAGTAGAGATACCTCATTAGCCTCAGCGTAGTAAAAGATAATAGGAACATACTCAGCCAGTATTCAATAAACTTCTTCTCCACCGTGCCGGTGGTACCATCAGCCATGATCTCAAAGAAGGATGCCATCTCGCCCCAACTGAATCCATCAGCTAGCTAGCTTAGACAGCGAGTGCTCAGGGTTGGTCCTCTTGGAGGTTGCCAGGCGTCCCATTCTTGCCTTGGCGACTTGTTCAACTGTCATCAAATCGTCGGGGAAGTATGTAAGGGACTCGGCCCAGACGGTCTCATTGAAAGGGTTCGGATCGGCGAAGAATGCGTCGGAACGACTGCGAATATCAGTACTTGTTGAAATAGGAGAATGACAATGATGTACCTGAGAGAAATTTCATGCTCGAGGATGTTGTGGCGACCAAGGTCAGCTAGATCGAAGCTGCGAGTGTTGGGGTACTTGGGACTGGTCTTGATAGCTTGTGTGAAGAGGATAACAGCATCCAAGTTCTCAATGTTATAGCCGGTAAGCATACCGTCCTTGAGAATGTCGAGTGTGATTTTCTTGCCGTCACGAGGGATGTACCCATGGTTGGCCAAAGTGTTGAGACCAGGGCAGGGACCACGAGCTTCATCGAGTATTCAGCATAGGACACAGATTCTATTCATTGGGGGAACTCACAGGCGTCTGGAGTTGGAGCAATCCACTCCTGAGGAACAAACTCGCGGGTGGATAGAAATTGGGGTGAGCTAGCGTGTGCACAACCGCGCTAGTTACGACAATAAAGGCAGAGAACTTCATGGTGAGGAAGAAGAAAGTGCTAGGCAGGAAAGAATAAGACTGATGCAGAGCCTGTTGGAACTTTTCGGATACGAATCGGAGTACCACGCCGTCTCTTATATGCTCGCCGCTTCACGCTTCTTGCGTTCAGAACTCTCGTCTCTGCCCACCATCCTCGTTTCATCTACACAAGCTTATGATCTCAACTCCTACGCAAAGAAGAAAAGTAGCAGAAACAAAGGCCACAAAGCAGCGTCAGTGCCGAGAACCTCGGCTCAGCCAGTCTCACGCCTGGTAAAGGGAGAATCATCATTGATCACTTGAGATGCGACTGGCTGACCCAGGTCTGAGCACTATTCGCGAATATTCCCAGATGAGGTAAAGATACGGATATGCTTATGGCCTCTGTTTGGTTTATATTGAAACGCCTGATTTCTGCACCAACTCATGAAACTTTTACTAAAACCCAAACGCCAAGAAAAAGAAGCAAGTCTTCATCTTGAAAAACAACCGAGGCTCAGGGCAATTTCGGAAACTTGAATGCCTAGTTATGTTATCAATTTATCAAGATATCCGCTCATGCGCAGATGACTTTAGTCTACTGCAGCAGTCTCAAAGCTTTCCAGCTACTCCGTAGATTGACCGTAGGCAATTGCGTCTAGGCCAAATTGGGGTTTCAGCTCTGAATTGTGCCTAGCACAGCCTTCGAGGAGTGGCCACGTACAAGGGCTGCGGGGTTTGCAGAGATAACTACAGGTCGTTAACAAATGCAATACACAGAATCTTCGATTTATATCTCTTATTTATTCTTATCATTGACGAATCCTCGTACGGATAAGTAACATAACAAAAGCCCTGACAACAGCTAACAAGAACACACAGTCCACACTAAAGTAGCCAAGACCATGTCTACTATACAGCGCTATCGTCATTGATTTTGATATAACCCGGACCAAGGGCTGCGCGACTATAAAACCCCGTGCAACTAAGCGATCTGACTGGATTCTCTTGACCCTATCTGGTACCGTTCCAAACAAAAGCCCAGACCATCTCGTGGTAGACTTCACGTCGATATTTGCGACTATCAAGACTGTGGCGGTGCACGACGGCACGAAAAAGGTATTAGAGGAGGGGGATCTTGGGAAGCGTGAGACCTTTAGTATTCCCGTGTCTTCTAGGAATATTCGTTTCACGGGGGATGGCGTTACGGTCTCGATTCAGGTGGTGTTTGAGAAGCTTCGGGCGTCGTCGCTGTCGCTTAATTCTGTCTCTCTCGCATTTTGGTAACTGTATTTGCCAAGAGTTTCCTTGCAAGGAGTAGACTTTCGAAACTTTGATCAACTTACTAGTACTGTAGCTGTGGTTAAAGTGCCTGTATATGATGATGATCCTTTGTTGCATATTTGCATCCCGCTACATCTCACCACTACTGATATATGCATTTGACTAGCATTCACTTATTAATTACAGAAACACCTTTAGCATTTCCTTCACTATTTGTCGTGGGTACGCAAATCTGTGGCTCTACTTCTGTGTTATATCTTCATCCCCCCTGGTTGGGTTGACAGCCCCCCAATCGTGCTGTGTACAGTAGCCAAGTCACTGTTATCTACTATCATTATGAACTACTTCATTCCAATTATGCTGCCGCTGGCGTCAACTCTTCATGTCGAAGCTTGGAATGATTAGTCTCTTCTGTTCGCCCCTCTTCAACAAGCTCCTCAAGGCTATCGCAGCTGGGCTGGGAAAGTGGAAAGACCAAGGGTAGTGTGAGAACACAAGAGCCTTATATGCAGCCCCAGTCACAGCAGTCTCTGCTCCTCCTAGACGCTGGCTTTCGCTGTACAGCAGGCCACAGCACACATCGGATCGCTCGCATCCGCATAAGGGAATCGAGACACCTCTCTCAACTCGTTCTTGAATCTACCAGGTGTGTTTGAGGCCAAAGCATGTCTATCATCACAAGCCGGCTTAAGGACATGGGTAGGTGTGCTATGGTCCTCGCAAAAGCTGGATATCTCGGAAGTCAACTCTGCTCTGAGACGCGTGGGCTACGTCAAAAATGACGAGGCAGTAATGCAGGTGTTCTAGCTCTGGGTGCAGTGTTTAGTTAGGTCGGCGTATAACATTGGCGAAAATTCAAGATCGTCTCTGTTTGCGTGTAAATGAGGCTGTGTGGCGAGTTACACATGCTTTAGAGAGTGTCACTACGTAGAGAAGAACAAAAGCATATGAAATGATACCTCCTTCAGCGCATATAGCGGGGCGAAACCCAATTGTCTAGCGTGTGACTGGCTAACTCGCTTCTGCCTTAGCGAGTGCGATAGCGGGCTGTGCCGTTAACCGTCTCTCGATACGTAGGCCAATGTCAATGATGTCAAGACCTGATCATCGATTATCCAGCACCTAATCTCAGATCCCGTTATTTCCACGAGTTGTCTTTCAATTCATCTTAATAACCCTTGTTGAAGCTGTTTTTGCTATAGAGAATGCATCAATCTAACGAACCAGATAATTCCTTGGCATCACCACCACCAGCAGAAACACCACCGGATATACCACCATTCTCACCAAGATCAATGGCTGACGTCGGTACTGATTCCGGAAATCTTTTCCGTCTCAAAGATGTGCTCACTTATTTCGCCGCTGTTAAGGGGGACCTATCAAACGTCACCGCCCCTCCCTTCATCCTCGCTCCCAGATCAGCCATTGAGATTCCAGCTGCTTGGGCGTGTCATCATGATCTCTTTCTTCAACCTGCAGATGAACCTGATGCTGGAGTGAGGGCTCTTTTACTGGCGAAAAATTACATTTGCAGTCTTAAGCAGCTCGTCAATGCGGATTCCCCGGATGCCGCCAAGAAGCCACTGAACCCGTTCCTTGGTGAATTGTTCCTCGGCTCATTTTCCGACAAGTCTGGATCGAAATCGGAACTGGTCATTGAGCAAGTATCACACCATCCGCCTGTCACAGCATGCTCTGTATATAATAAAGAGCGTGGTATGTCATCGATTGGCTTTGCGGGCCAGGAAACATCCTTCAGCCTGGTCAGTGGCGTCACCGTACGTCCAACAGGATGCGCAATTATCCAAGATCATAAGCATAATGAGCAAAGTCTCATGACGATGCCAACAATATTGGTAAAGGGCGTGACTACCGGGAATCCATATCCGGAGATGGAAGGCCCAGCGTACATTGCCAGCTCGAGCGGTTACTTGACGAAAATCGGATTCCACGGCAAAGGAAGGCTTGGGTACGGTCAGAAGAATCAGGTCGTCGCCGAGGTATTTGCCCCGAATGACAAGGATCACCCGTTATATCGCATCACAGGCCAATGGACCGGCGAGATCAAGGTTGAAGACTCATCAAAGACGACCCTCGAGGAATTCCACGTCGACAAGATCCCCATCTCACCTCTCAAAGTTGCGCCCGTAGAAGAGCAAACACCTTGGGAGTCACGTCGGGCTTGGTTCAAAGTTACGCAGGCCATCAAACACCACAACATCGAAAAGGTGTATGCTCACAAGAGCACATTGGAGGAGTCGCAAAGAAGGCGACGGGTTGAAGAGGAGAGAACGGGCAAGCAATGGAGTCGCCTGTTCTTTACTCAAATACCCAAGGGTGACGAGACGCTTGAGTCATTAGTGTCAAAGGTTCCTGAGAAATTAAGTATACTTGATTTTACGAAGACGGGAGGTGCTTGGAGATTTATTGGGGCTGATAGAGCGGAGGAGGTCAAACGTCATTTGAACCGCGACAGTTTACCATAGCGTTGTCGTAAACATAAAGCATTAATAATAGATTATATTTCATGGATACGTTTACTGCCAATCCTAGCTGAATGACTAGCCAGGAGCTGGGTCTAACTATCCGATCCGTCCAACACTTCACATTACATCTTGTCAACATGCTCTCCAGTCTCATGCTGAGCAGCAAGCTTCTCATCAATAGCCTCGGCCCTGCGAGCAAGATCAGCCTGCAGGTTTGCAGTGTACTCGCTCTTGTCGACGAAGGGAATGAACCAAGGAGCGTTGGTGAAGAGGTAGTTCATCTCCTCCAGAGGAAGCTGCTTAGTCTCGGGAACGAAAGCCCAGACGCAGAGGGCGTTTGTGAAGTTGCAGATAACAAAAACGAGGTAGTATTTCCAGCCAACGGCTCCCATGGCAATACCGGTCACCTGGCCGATCATGGTGTTGAAGGCGAAGGAGGTCATGGTAGCAAGAGAAACACCCTTGGCTCGGGTGCGGGTATCGAAGATCTCGGCGGGAATGATCCAGGACAGAGGTCCGCAGGTGGCTGAGAAAGAGAAGTTGTATGCCCAAGTAACGATGATGAATCCCCAACCTTGAGCAGCACTACCGGAACCAGGAGGGTAGACAACGAGCATGATGGTGGCGATGATGAAGGTAAGCATGTTGAACAAGTTACCCCAGATAAGAGTCCATCGGCGACCGAATTGGTCAATGAAGGCAATGCAAAGAGCTTGGGCGATCAGAGCAATAATGGAGTTGATAGCCTGATACTTCAGCGCATCTCCTGGCCCAATTCCAGCTTGTCCATAGATAGTAACAGAGTAGTACTGAATGGCAGACACACCCGTCATCTGAATCGACGCCTGAAGACCACAAGCGATCAAAAGACGACGGAAGCAAGAAACATCCCTGAAGAGCTCGAGATACGACTTGGCACCGTTGGTATGCTCGTCGGCAATGCTTTCCTGAATCTGCTCGATCTCTGCACGCACCCAGGGATCGTCCTCGTTGCCGTTGGAGTGGAGGCGAGCCAGGGTCTTGAGCGCGTCGTCCTGCTTACCCTGGTCCATGAGCCAGCGGGGAGACTCGGGGAAGACAAAGATGAGAGCACCAAGGATAACGGCAGGGATGATCTGGATGCCGAGGGGGATTCGCCACTGTCGGTTGTCGCTGAAGTTTGTGAATGTGCCCCAGCCGGTCCACGAAGCGATAAGAGCTCCGATTCCCAACATGAATTGCTGGAGAGCTGTGACTCGACCTCGGATGGAAGGGTGTGCGATCTCAGCTTGGTATAGAGGAATAATCATGGTCAAGAAACCGACGCCAAGACCAGCGAGGAAGCGACCGGCCATGAGGTATGAAATCTTGGGGGCTCCAGTCTGGAGAGCGCCTCCGAGAGTGAAGATTATAGAACCAATGGTGATAGTCCATCGTCGACCGGTGTATTCGGTTGTAGGTCCAGCGAACATGGCACCAAAGAAGGCACCGGCGGTGAAGAGCGCAACTACAGCACCACTACAAAAGTCAGTATCTTTAACAATCTCAATGGGGAAATTGGCGACTTACGTATCGGCAGCTGTGTCGCTAGTGTCGAACTCCCGGTGATAAGAAGGCGAGGCAATGACCTGGGCGATAACACCCAAATCATAGCCAAAGAGCAGCGATCCAAAGGACGCAAACACTCCGACGAGGAACTGGTAAACCTTGGGCTTCATGATGACTCGTTATGTAGACAATGATGGGGAATGAAGTGATCGGCAGGAGGGGAGATTTCAAGAGCTTTTAATACTTTTCATCAACGACCCAGAAGCTTGGAGCTTCAGAGTAGCATCGTCCTTCTCGCGCTCCAATAGCTGATCGTCCCAGCGATAGCAACCCCAGAACTCGATGCATTTAGCGTAAAAAGTCCCCATGGGGAATGGGGGCACTCAAAATGTAACCTCGCCTCGCGAAAAAAACACGAAACAGTGCCGAAGACACGCTAAGGGAGCAGTCCATTAACAGCGCGTGACATTTCCATAGAAGCGCTTCTTTATGATTGGAGCGCAAAAGAGCATTCTTGAGCTAGATGTTGATGGAATGACAGGAATGCCAAGCTAATGAGGAGAAGAGCAAACCGCGTATTCTTAGCATGGGTTAAGGTCGGGTTGTTTGCCAGATTTGTGGTGCGGGGTTTCAGCTGACATGTTTGGGGGGGCGCTATGCTGTTTTTATCGTCATGTCCGGGGCAGGAGACGATGCGGAATCGTGCCGGCGTGAGATGCTTTGGAAATGACAGGGCTGGGCTTGGGGTGATGCATCCGAGGTACGAGCATGTGGATAACTTTGCATGATAGGGAGTTGGGATGAAATTTCATGATCCGAAGTTGTTGATGGAGAGGGATCGTGGTATGTCAGGTTGCTTGGCTACATGCCAAGATGATCTCGTTTGAGTCTGCAGAATGGATTATGGATATTCGTATTGGTACTCTGATCAAAGGGAATAAAAGTTATCTATGCTTATTATTGCTTAAAGACTGGGCCCAATGGGAGCCAGTAATGCTTGTTCTTTGTCGCGTGGCTTTTGTGGGTTTACGAAGTGTTGCTCGCAAAGATGCATAGCAAGTGTCGATCTCGATTGGTGACAGTTTCAGATCATTTGCACATCATTTTCATTGCTGGAATAATTCGCAACCGATAATCCTCTGTAGGAATTGATCTGTCTGGTGGCATCGCGTCACATTGAGCGAACATTATCATTGGTGCAAATACAGGGTAAGCAATCCTCCTATAACGCACTCGGCCGGTTCGGGTTTATCAGACCACTATGTCGATACATGCTATTCCCGGCTCGGCGATTGGCTGTGAGTCGCAGGACTTGTCTAATTGGCTGTCTGAGAATTACGGCTTAACTTATATCCTTATCTTTGTGTTATCTCTTATTAAGCGATAACAGGCAATTGCTTATCGATTAGGCCGGCCTCTATTAATTTACAGGTCACTCCTTAAGTTATAGAGAAAAAGACCTATACTGATACACTTTTGTCTCGATTTTATATATAGCAATGTAAAGAAGTGATTAAACAATTACTTACTAATACTATACTAAGGTAATAGTAGTCCACTCCCATATTGTGAAATTAGGCAATAATGAACACTGTATCCTTCTATGTTGCATCATTTCCCTCTTGGATTGATCTTCTCTGGTCTCCGCCTCGCCCACAACCTCATCACCGGTCTCGTAGTGTATGGGAAAGTTTACCTCTGAAGAGGAGTAATGCAATGCATACTCAAAAAGGTTAGAGCCAAATATGCGTTCAGCTTCTGTAATACTCTCATCGTCTCCAGAAGAGCTCTTGCCAATACCTTGTGTCACAATGGTATTGCTAATCATTGGACCAAGTTGAGAGGTATATGACAGACTCTCTTTCCACATTCCAACTCGAATGAATTCGCGATCTCCGTTATCGAAGGACTCTTGAAGAACAAGGCCGCCAGCTTGTATGGCTTCGGGATCTTCTCCAAGCTCCGGGTCACAATCCTCCTTCTGCAGATAAAGTGGGAGAAGGAAGAGAGATGACGAAGGGTCTGGTACTTTGCTGAAGCGGACTCTAAATTGCACACGTTGAGACAATGCATCACAGCTTTGCAAACGCATACAGTCTAAGCCAGCTGAGTCAAAGGTTATGCTGTGCTCCTAACTAACATGTTATTGATGTATCAGATGACATTAATCGCGTATCTTACCGGATTATGGTCCTGCCAGCAGAAGTCGGCCAAGTTCTCAATGTCGGTACTCTCGCTAAACTCCACTGGTATAAGAAGACATCTTATTCTCAACAAAGCCTGTTCGAATGACATGAAATGGTCGGTGTCGAGCGGGGTTAAAATACTTTGGACCAAGAAAGCCAGAGGTTGATAGCAATGTGACTTGAATGAGCTAGGATCTGTTGTCGAGAGGTTGAGCGCTTGCTCATTTCTCCATTCGAGAGGCCCTGCAGCAACCGATCCGGAATAGCTTAGCCATGACCACGAAGGTGCTATCATGGTCTGTGGTTTCGCAAGAACAGACTTTTTCCGATCAACTCCATGTCTTGCCTTATCCGACTCCCAAAGCACGCCTTGCATCCAGGTTTCCAGCCAAATACCAGCAAAGTAAGTCCTACCTGTCAAACTGGCGAATGTCTTTGCAAGACCAGATATACCGATGAATCTGTCTGGCTCATACGTCAGCTGGCATTTAGTATACTGTGCAAGCATCAAACTCCAGGAGAGGGTACTGTCATCGCTCGAAAGGGTCTGCAGTGTCTCTCGGTCTCGGTATGGAAAACCATTCTGAGGGCAAACTTCATTGGTGACATAAGATCCTAGGGGACCACCTCCACACTCCCACCATAGCTGATCGTTTCCAAGACAGAGGATCCGTCTGGACAGACACCGTTCTTGCAAAACCCACGCTCTCTTGTTGATTGGAGCATTGATGATATCCGACCTGTACTCTGTAATGTTCCGCGGTTCAACGAAAGCGTAGGTCTCCTGTGGGATCGCAGTCTTCTTACAAGTAGACTCGTAAGCCGGATGACAGTAAGACTTTGACTTGGGCCTTGATACACTGCGAGGTCGACAGTGGCGAAAAACCGTTGCATTGGAAACATCCCAGCAAATCATGATTGTGAGGAAGGAATACCGGTAGAAATCCATCATTAGGGGAGCTTCATGCCGAAAATCAGAGCCATCATCATCTTGCACAATGCACAGAGAGTCGATCCATATATAGCGGATAGGGATTGATCGGCAAATAGATATGACGTCGATATACCTCTGAGGTAAGAGACTGTCCGGCTGAGGACGACAGTAGTCTTGATAATTCTCCTCCAACAATGATGGAGTATTCTCAGACCATCTATGAGACAGTGTGACGTATGGTAGTCTGACTTGACAAGTTTTGACAATACGCCATGCTGTCGAGTCGCTGCTGCCGAGGTCTAATAGACGAAGCGGCATTCTTGCACCTGGAGGCACAGAATCTCTTTCCTTACAGAGAGGATGACCTGCGTCACAAAGTTGCAGCCAGCGATTTGCAACATCCGCAGCTGATTGGGGAGTATGCTTTATTGCTATTGGGGCTTCATTTTCGGCCTCTTGTTTGGTAGTGTTAGCATGGCAAAGAAAACGGCCGCAGAAAAATGTTCATGACTCACGTTCAAAAGACTTCTGGGTTGTTTTCCAGATACTAAATAGAAACCTCAATAAACGGCGCCTAGTACCATTAACCAATACTGTCATAATGTACTGGCCGTCTTTAGGCTTGTAAATAACCAAAGCAATATCGGCATGGAAATCATCGGTTGGTTCGTCGCGTGGTAGCGCAATAGGCGATGATCGGATTTCCCGCCACAGTTTCCAACAGACTGGACAGTCAACATCCAAGGATGCCACCAAAGACTCCCAGGATGAGTGCATGCGGCGCTTCCCTATTGTAGTTCGAAAGTAGTCCGATTGATCTCTCGTGTCTTTGCATTTCTTCCAAGTCCAGGGCTCTGATAATTCGTTGGTAGTAAATGGTAGATTATCTGCTTGAACATTCATTTGACTGATAGACGAAAAGTCTGGCAATGCCACTTGGCATGTCGTGCAAAGGCTCATGCTGATTGTCGGATCTGAATCTGGAGCGAGCTGAGATGGACTTGAACGCGAAACAGTACCTGTAGCTGTGATGGTATGATGTAACGTGTTGCGATGTGGCCTTGCCAGCAATGTTAGGCGCGCGCCTGTCCCATCCCGATGCTACTCAGCGTAGCCACAATTATTAAGACGAGTGAGGATATAAAGGAAAGTCTTTCGAATCAAATCGAAGCAATTGCCAAGATTGCAGAGTTTTTTACTAAAATTAACTGTTTCAATTGTGCATGCGATGTTTTAAGATCCATGTCACCTCAGTCGTGGACAAATCATAGAGCTGGAATATCTGCAGTCAAGAGGGGTCCTAAGCGCCCACGTCCGGCGGCTATATAACACTCAAAGTGTGCCATGTTGAGTCTGCGAATACTAACACACTGCAGGCACGATGCTTCAATTATTTAAAAGATCTTTTATTTTTGGCCGCATTGCGGATAGGTTGAGCTTCGTCTTAGCCGCCTGGACTTACGTCTATAGCATTCTGGGACATGTGTTTCTTCTTCACACCAAGAACTGGGCCACGCCCGACACCCAATCCTCACCTTGTCAAGATCCTGATACACTAGAGAGTACAAAACTTCATGTTGAGTAAGTCATACCGTTAGCCACTGGAGAATTTCATTCTGACTACAAGGTTTACTAGCAACATATCCTGGCATACTACAGAGGACACGCTCCGAGAGGTATTCGGCGAATATGGCGAGGTCACAGATACGGTAACGTCCTTTGACCTCTTGTACGTATCCTTCCGGAATACTAAGTTACTGAATTAGACCGTAATGCGCGATGTCGATACTGGTCGCTCTCGACACTTTGGGTTCGTTACGTTCGAGACATACAAAGAGGCCTGCCTTGCGCGAGACAGGTTGAACAATCAAGAGTAAGCTTTTCCAGTCTTCTGAGTCCTGAAGCACTGATATTGATACTACTGTGGCAGTAGAGTTGACGGGCGTCGCCTTAAAGTCAGGGAGGCTCCTATCAGGATACAGGGTACTGGGGAGGTAATTAATAGCATAAAGTCCAAGAGCAGTTAACTCTACAAACATTTATGTATACAAGGCAAACCAACATAAATTATTTATAGAAAGGTTATAAAACCTGTTACTTAATAATGAAAAACGTAATCGCTAAAAGTACTAGTATTTTCCATAAGGCAGATTGGCTAGATTCAGTTAATATTTCACAAAGGAGTTAGTTCAAGAACTGGCTTTATACTTTATTTCTGACAAGGCCTCGATCTGGAGAACGGGAGTGTTATATAATGAGAGGGCCATCGCGCTATATTAACAAAAACTTGGCTTAGGACTTGAAAAGAACAGTTATAATCTTTGAGCAGGCCGGAAAGTAGCCACGGCGTAGTTTTGACTCTCGAAGTCAATTAGTGACCATCAAAGTCGTCATTACAACGGCTCCGATAGTTCAAGATCTACAGCTGATCCTCAGCTAGGCTGAGACACTCACGGGATATGCAGCGAGGCCACCAAGCTAACCACAGATAGACGACAATTTCTCTAGACTATTGGCTCGGCTACGTGTCGCGATCAGACATACTGCATCAATCTGGAAGACTTTGTGCCGTGCTATACGTGATGACATGAGAGACACGTTCGTAACCCACGATATCGAGATTTTCCTAATCCAATACTGTTAGAACTACATAAGTTACACGTTGTCATCTCTAAGCACGAGCCAAAATGTCTATTAAAGTCTGCGTCGGGTAAGACCTCTCAAAGATGACATTATGACTTTTATCTGGAAAGTCCTTTCTCGATTAGAAGCCTTTCATGGAACACCATTGACGAGAGTCTGCGGACTCGTTTAAGCCAATATGGCAGTGGTCTTGGATTCGGCAAGTTCTCAAACGTTCTTATCAGGTGCCATACAATATCCTGACCTACGTTATAGACTGTGATGCGTGATCGAGACACTGGTCGCTCTCGACTTTGGATTTGTGGCCTATAGCAATCCCGGTGAAGCTGAGAGTGCAATCGGCGCCATGAACGTGAGTATTGCATGTTGTATCCTCTGGGCCCGTAATCTGACAATAAGCCAATTTGAGAATGGATGGAAACCATGTCAAGGTCAACCTGGCTAATGCTCGTATTGCCGGAGGCGGAGGCGGCGGCTGTCAAGGCGGCTACGGTGGAGGTTATCAACAGGGAGGAGGATACGGCGATGGTGGTTATCCCCAAGGAGGTATGGTGGAGGGTATTAAAGCCGTTGATCAACGGCCATGTGACGTAGATAGCGGCTAGATCTATAAGCGGCTACTACCGCCCTTGGAGAAGGCCTTGCAACGCTTCTTCAGTATCATATGCCTTCAGCAGCTCTGCCTTGAGCTTCTCAATCTCATCCTTTTGATCCTTTCTCACACCGTCTAACATACCCTTTGCGGGACCAATAAGGTGAGCGTCGCTAAGCTCCATCACGACTGCCATAAGCACCAAGCTATCTCCCATCTGCGCCAGCTTGCCGTCTGCGTCCAACCTGTTCATGATCTTCAACAGCCTCTCGAAATCCGCGTCGCCTGGCTCAAGGATGACTCGCAAGACAGCGCCTCCGTCGTCATTAACGAGGTACTTATGAAAGAGGTTTCGCGTAATAGTCTGAGGCTTGCCCACTTCTAGTGGCTGAGTGGAAGCTTCTAGGGCGTCCAGGTCGGGATCAGTGCTCTTGTAGACAGAGATACACCCTTCAATGATGTCAAAAGTTTCTGAGAAGCGTGTATGGAAATGAGGAGGTACAGTAGTTCCGGGAGTCATGGTTTCGATGAAGATGGTACGCTTGCCATCGTTGAGGGTTGTCGACTCCTCGAGCCGAAAGCGGCGTTGGTCCCAGCGACGTTCTGATGACATGTCAGTTAACAAGAGCGATAATAAAAATAGTAAGGAGTGGGAGTAATTATATGAATTCTAATAAAACAATTTGCTCAGTCCAGATCCTATGTTTAAATACCCGACTTTACATCGCAATGCTGACGGCTTATTCAGCGGCTCATCAGCTAGTAACCCCGCCGCGTTACGCCTTTGGGATTAGTGATTATGAAGGATCCAGATCTGCGCCACGGAATATCTTATCTAGGCGCAATTACCGATTAGATAGCTTAACCACGTAGCATTTCTGTGAGAGTCCTGAGTTTCCTTGGGAATGGAGAATGCTGCTGTTGCTATTGAAACAATTCGAATACTAAGCTTGCACGAATTCAGAATAGTGCTAATTGAGATCCTCAGTTGTGTTGAAAACTGGAAGTAAGTGGAACTTAAGCTGCCAATGAAACATGTCAAAAGGAACCGCGCGCCTTACCTCAGCCGCCTTTGCTATTAGGCCTTGAGACACTTCCAACCACAGACCTCACTTGCAAGTGAGATATATATGTTCAGCAGTAAAAGCTATGCATACGCTATCATTTCTCATCCACGCGACTTTCTATGGGGTTGCGCATGCCAGCCTTATCAACCTTGGCGCGACCGTGGCTGTTAATGGGGTCAATTACTTTATACACCCTGAACCTTTAGGAATTCTCCCGCTGTCTACCAATCTGCATGACTATGGACATGTCAACTTTGTCCCGATGACGATTTTTAAGGCGAGAGACAACCAATTCGATGAGTCTACTCTCAACGACACCGTTAAGGCCTGGCTTGTCGAGGATGACGTTTTTAATAAAGGATTCTTATAAGGTGCGTTGTTTTATCTTTTGAAACTGGAACTGTACACTTATAATTATAGCAATTCTTATTAAATCTCTTAAATGTAATTACTAATAAACTTATACCTAGTAGTATAAATAAATATAATTAAAACTATATAAAGTTCTCTCTTTAAGAGAAGGTAAATAATATAATCTAGTAATATATTAATTATAACTCTCTTTAAAGGAACTTAATATAATTTTAATTATATTTATTTATATTATATATAACTTTATTAGTAGCTATATTTAGGAGATTAAGTTTTTATATTAAAGTCTATTTACCCCCAGTTTAAACTACTGTTTCTTTACTGATTTTACTTTATCTGTTCTTAGATGGCAAGGTTAATTAGTTATGTGCCTTAGCACATGCATTCAATTGATAGAGCTAGTCATTATTAACTTCAGGTTAATTTAACTTTTGCTAACTAACTTATATAAAGTAAAGTCAACCTAATTCCTTTAAACCCTGCTATTACCTCGCGTTTATCCTTATTCTTATATAATTAGGAGGATGTAGACTACCTATTTAGCCTAAATAATTATATTTATAAGCTACTCTTTATACCTAGCTAAGCTTCTAAAGGTAGTAAGAAAGGTAACTTAATTATCTATAAAGATCCTGCTTTACTTAATAGCTTCTTTTAGCTTCTTTAGCTATAATAGCTTTTTAGCTAGCTAATTAGTAATATCCTATAACCTAAGGAATCTAGATCTATATAACTAATTAAGTAAATTAAAATATAATTAAAAATAACTATTTTAATTAGGCTAAACTAGTTTCTTAATAAGAAGTTCTTTATAATAGCTATAGCTATTATATAGACTTTATAGTAATTCTTACTTTTAGCCTACCATAGGGCTAATTTAATTATATTAATAAGATTATAGTTAATTATATAATAGGTCTGATTAGCCTGTAGGCTATTATAAAGCATTATAATAGTAGCTATAATAGATATTAGTAACTGTAACTAATAGGTATTTAAGTTAGGGAATGTACTTTGCGATAGATGTACTAGATGCAGTATGTTATAAAGGTTAATTAAAGATCTTTTAGATAGGTAAAGAAAGAAGGTTAATATAGCTGCTAAGGGGCAGTATTTATACTGCTTAGTTAAGGCAGCAATTATACTACTTAAGGCAGATAAACCTTCTCTAATTTTAACTTTTATAATTCTAGCTTACTATAAGGGCCTTATTATTTAAGCCTTTAATTAAAAAGTTAAAAGCTTAATAGTTTTATATAGGGCTAATAGTAATAAAAAAAAAGTTTATTTACTTATTTTTAAAGCTAGATTTAATTATTTAATTATTTAATTTTAATTTTCTTATATTATTATATATTTAATAAGTAAGCTTTATAGCTATAGCTTATTACTTTTTAAGTTTATTAAAAAGATCTTATTATTTAAATCTTTTATTTTATATTTAACTCTTTAAATAAGCTATTTTAACTTATCTTTTTAATTATTAAAAAATTTATATTTTATAAAAAGTAACTTAAATTAAAAGGTAAAGTAATTATAGCTAAAAACTACTAATTTAAGCTTAATAAAATTACTTTTTTTAATATTTAATATCTTAAAAGAAATAAAATATTTATTAAATCTTTTAAAGAGGTTTTTAATAAATATCTAGAAAAACCTATAATCTTTAATTAATAAATTTAAAAAAAAGCTAATTATTTTTATAATTTTATTATAATTAAAAGCCTACTATAAGGGCTTTATTATTTAAGCTTTTAATTAAAAAGTTAAAAGCTTAATAGCCTTATACAGGGCTAATAGCAATAAAAAAAATTAATTAAAAGCTATTAATTAATAATTAAAAAGTAATTTTTTTATAGTTTTATAGTTTTTATAGTTTTTATAATTTTTTATAAAAATTTCTTTTATTTTAATAATAAGAAATTAAAATAGCTTTTTATACTTTAATAATTACTAATAAAATTACTAATTAAGTTATTATAAAAGTATATAATTTTAATTTTAATTAAAAAACTTCTTTTTATTAAAGCTATATATATATTACCTTCTAAAAGCTAAAGTTAAATAGGATTTTTTAATATATTAGCTTAATATATCTTATTAAGGTATTATAAGCTTTAAGTATTAATTAATATTAATTACAATAGAGATCTTAATACATATTAGTTTAATTTATTATTTTCTACATAAGAGGTAGGTCCTTGATGTTTATATCATCTACAGGTATATAGGCTACTGTGTTTATAAGATAAAGTAAAGTTTTAAAAAAGCTCGATGTAAAGCAAGTTATAGTAATATAAGAATTAGTTATGGTGTCGCCACTACTATTTACTACAATCGATCACATTAGTTTAGATACGTGCCTCAGCTGCATGTTCGCACGGCAAGAACGGCTTTTATCAGATACATCATCGACGGCTCGTGGCAACTGACCACAAATTTCATATCACGTCTTCGATTCATCATCGTGGTTATCGACGGTCCTTAATGTAACTACATTGAAAGACAGGTTGGTGAGTACTAAATGAACCTAACTACCTATACGAGTGATTCTTCATCTCCCAAAGAGCTTGGTCTTGTGCGGCCTATCCTTAGAGGAATTATCATCATAGGAAAAGTTGAGCATAAACTTGAGATCTCAGGTCGACTAGCAAAAGCCAAGAATTTAAATTCCCATGCATACGCCTTTTCTTCATCGTCTGATTTGAAAGTCATAGAAGCTGGGCCATCTCTGTAGTCAACCGAGAAGGAGGGGCAATCGGTTGGTCCGTCGACTCGGCCCCAATGACCCTCGTTGGGGAAGGCAAGACAAGCGACGTCAAGTTTGCCGGTATCTGCGAGACCAAGGGATGAGAGAGAGTTGAATTGAATATCCCATGATACAGTTTGTCTTCTGGTGCTGATCCACCAAGTAGCAGCAGATGGGACTTTTTTGTTAAAAGTAGTGTACTTGTTGATGTTAATAGCGGTTATAGGTAGCAGGCCTGCCTGGTCCAAGATACGATCAAGCTGATCGGTTGACTCAAGCATGTTACTATCTCCTTCTTCCATGTGCCACATCCAGGTATCAGGCGGGCAGTTATTTTTCTCAATAAATAAAGTAAAGCCAGTTCACCAGTCATTATTAAGATAAGGCTTTTTAGAGTAGGAAGGGTCCTAGATTTTGACTTTTAGGCTAAAAGCACATTTGAACTTGGTATAAGCTTGATGCTACAATTCAAAAAAACGATCTTGGCCTCTGGTTTAATACCAGGGGCTATCGGTTTTATTCTGGATATTAATAATAAACTTGTCGAGGTTGACGTGAGAGCTCTTCATGTCCTTAATGACCTGGTCAATAAACTTGTCGTATGAGGTCTAGTTGTTATTGTCACCTGGGTACAGGGATGACTCTGGATCCACATCGCCATTATAGAGCGGGAAGGACCAAATGGAATTTGCCACCATTCTTGGTGACGGTGTTGTACTCATTGACAGTGTTTTTCCAACGTCCCTGAAAGACGTCAGTCTCTGGCGATCAAAAGCCAGACAACCACACATCTCACCTTGTACTCATTGAGGCCCCTACTAGGTTTAGGCATCTTTGCGCCTCCTCCTGATTACAGTTGAAGCCGATATCTGAGAAGAAGTGTCCAGGGATTTGGTCTTGTCCATTCCACTCCAGAATGCCAAACAAGATACCCGACGCATAATTGTTCTGTGCGTTACCCGTTATGTTTCCAAAATCAACTGTTCCAAAGGGCTTTAGGTCCCTGATACTAATCGGGCGTTCGGTACGGGGAAGTGGAGATGCGTGGTGGGCTTTGACGGCAAAGCAGAAGAGTGGCAAAGCCATGAGAAATGTTGGGATGACATCCATTTTGAGGTGTATTTTGAGGTATGGAATATATATATGATTGTGAGTAACTGTAGTATGTTCGCTCAGGTTGGCTTCTGTGCCGAATTTTATAGTTGTCGAGTATGCCGCAAGATCTAATACCGTAGACCGAGAGCAGATCAGAATCTCGACCAATTCCAAGCCTTTGCTTGATGCCGACAATGGGTCTGTCGACCTTATACAGCCCGTATCTTTTCACCGGCTCACTGATGCTTTCCTGTAGTCTGGCAAGAGGCAAGCACTCCACGTGCAGCTTAGTGGCAGCAACCACACCGCACTCTAGACAATCCGAAGTATCGAAGCCACATCGCGGGGTGAGAAAAGTCTAATTTCGCGCAGCGGATAACCCACTTATTCTCTCATAAAATTATAGGACAAAAGTCTAACAACACCAGCCCCACAGCTAACCTCTCTCATTACAATAGCAATTAAATACTTAATAATATTATTATAAATAGTTAATTAAATTTAATAAAATATATATTAATTAATTCCTTTAATCTAGTGCTTTAATATTTTATATACTATCTCTATATATAAATAATAGCATAAAGGTAATTTTTTATAGAAGTTATTAGCTTTAAAATTAGATAGGGAGGTAAGGCTGCTTATACCTCTTGCAACTATCTAATTAACTGAGCTTTATCTTCCTTATTATTTTTTAATTTAATAAATTTAGGATATATCTATTAAAGCTTAGCTTTTAGAGCTTTTTATATGTATTCTATAGAGTTTAAATTAGAGGAATAAGATAGCTAATTAATAGGTTTTATCCTATAGAGGAGCAGCTAATCTATTAATAGTTTAGCAGTATAAATATAAGTATTATCTTATTAAAATAGGTTAAATTTATTAAGGAAAGGGAAGAGACCTTCTATAAGGGCTTTATAATAAGACTAGCTAGAATAATCTCCTTTTTTAGCTATCTTATCTCTTATTATTAATATAAGATATAACTATTTATCTTAAGTAATTTCTCCCTAGAATATAAAGGAAATAGTTAGTTTAATATACTACTAGATATTAACTAGGTCTATATAATACTTCTTATTAGGTTAGTAAAAGATCTAGCTATTAGGGTTATTTAGTGTATTAAAAACTATAACCTTATTAGTAAAGTAGATCTATAAGAAAGTTAGCGTTAAGAAGGGTATTATTTTAAGGCTATTTATAAGGATATATTTATTAATATAATAAATCTAAAAATAGGTATATTATAGCTTTACTTTTATATTATCTTTTAATAGTTTAATTCTCTTTTTTAACTTCTATTTATATTACTAATACCTCTTTAACTAATAATATAGTATCTAGATTAATACTTTAATACTAAGCTTTAATAATACCTTATTTTATATAATTAAGTAATTTCTTTTAATAAATAATTAAATAAATATAATTTCCTAAGTATTAAGTTTTTTTAAATACTTAAAATATAATTTAAAGATATTATTATAATTCTCTTTTTAGCATTTAACTATTTAGAAGATAATCTTAAGATTTATTAAGTAAAAGGTTATAACTTATCTTATTAATTTACTAGTATATATCTCTATTACTATAACTACCTTTTACTTAAGAGTAAATTTATAATTTTTTTAGTAATTTTTACTTATTTTAGTACTAAAATTATATTATTTAGAAGCTATTAAGTATATAATTTTTATTATTAAAGTAATTATATTATTTGCTAATACTAAACTGAAGCGGGGTAGATGCTTTAGTGTTGTTAGACTTTTGGCACGTGATTGTACTAATGGTCTTCTGCAACTAGCGTTTAGACGAACATTGCTAGCTTTGACCTCATCTGCCGCAGGGGACGTTTGGGTCACCCTGAACGACCCATCTTAATGTATGTAGAGGAAATACGAGGTAACCGGACCTAACCCTCATTCGATACGCCACACTCGGCCAACGGTCCTATCAACGTTGAGGCGAAATGTGCGGGGAATGTCGGTGGACGCCCATCAATCCCCTGTCCATCATGCCACATAACTTTGGCACAAGCCCCGGATTCGTGAGCCTTCTACGTCATTTCTCTCCAAGGAACCAAATAGCCGCACATACAGCTACTCGGCCACTGGCCCAATAAGATTCGTTCTCCAAGGCGTAGCTAGTACTACTAACGTTATTGGTGGGAGTGATAGGATCAACGATGAACAATTTCGCGAAAAGATTCCAACGCCCGCTCTTTTTTTTTCGTCACAGCTCCCCGACGTTCCCCGAGCGTGGATTGGAGGTTGACATGTCATATTAGCGCTCTTCTTGGCTTAGGTCTTCTCGAGCAGAAAGCGCAACCCAAAAATACCATATTAAATACACCAGGAAGTGGAACGAAGCACTAAACTACACCGATACATGCAGTGTGCCGTCCAACGTTAATGCACACTCCGGACAGTTATCAATTTGAGCAACTCGTGGAAGTAGAGGCTTCGATATATTCTATTCTCGAAGGTTCTATAACTTGAAATTTTGCTAACTATCTCTATAGGGTATTAATGCGCGTTAGGAAAGAAGGACTAGAAATACATTTTGCAGTAGTTTATTGCGCCGTGCATCTGGTAAAGATGTTGTTGAAACCTAATAGGGAAACCTAAGGCACCACGCCTGACGGCTTGACGTCCTACGTTCTGGAGGGTTGCTTTCAGAACAAGGTCCCTTTAGTATGCAATCCAATTATGCGTGACACTTAAAGAGGATGCAGCATCAGAAAGACCTTATTGAAGTTGGAGTGTAATAATGAATCCTTACTATGGCTGGTAGGAGAGTTACCTCGATTGGCGGCTGAGTGTCGTTTTATGCAGACTCCTTATGAAGACGCCAGTAAAAGGTTAAATCTCCAATATAGTAGTTACCTAAACTCTTTCTCTTATTGAACATATCCAACTGGCTGAAATCGAAATCGCTCTATATGCTAGGTTGAAGCGACCGTAGAACACCTGCGCTATCCTCAAACTCGCCAGTCTAATTTTAAGTGATGAACTTAGCTATCAAAGCGCCCTGTAGTAGAATAGAAAATTGAAGTAGTATCTTTACAAGGTGCTGAATAATTATATGTGTAAGCTCTCTAACTTCTATATTCGATACTGTAGATCAGTTTGCCAAAGGAGCACTGGGAATTATGTATTAGATCGCCCTAACGAAGTTGGAAGTACAGATTCATCAAGAGGAGAATGTGATACTTAGCCTGCGATAACATGTCAAGAAGAAACCTTTAAGGCAAGGAGGAGGCCTAACGCTCCGTCAGGGTCAAGATCTGGAAGGCCATGATGTTGATGTATAACTACAAGACAAAAGTCATGGTAATAGGCGAGTTAAGGGAAAGGCAGGGTCAGAACAACGACGATGTGGTGTCTACAGCAGGACAGTATATAATACAAAAAGTTACCAGATAGAACTAGCAGTATCTTAAGAATTACATTATAGTAAATTTAAGTCGATTGATAAGGATTTAGTTTGTTTTGCAGGGTAGGGAATCCTGAGGGTATGGCTAGGCGCTACATTTACTAATCTGCTATATTTACTTATTATAAACATTATATATAATAAGTTATTTTTAAACAAACTTACTAGTTTATTATTTATAAATAATATAAGGCATATCTTTAATAGGCTGGCTTTATTATAGTCTGGTAGTGTGTGGGTATAATACTTTATTCTTTTTTCTACAGTATCTTGGTCTATGGCAGGAAAAGAGCTACAATCACGTGCTAAAAGTCTAACAACACTAAAGCATCTACTTTGCTTCAGTTTAGTATTAGTAAATAATATAATTACTTTAATAATAAGAATTATATACTTAATAGCTTTTAAATAATATAATTTTAATACTAAAATAAGTAAAAATTGCTAAAAAAAACTATAAATTTACTTCTAAGTAAAAGGCAGCTATAATAGCAGAAATATATACTAGTAAATTAATAAGATAGGTTATAATCTCTTACTTAATAGATCTTAAAACTATCTTCTAGATAGTTAAATGCTAAAAAGAGAATTATAATAATATCTTTAAATTATATTCTAGGTATTTAAAGAAACTTAGCACTTAGGAGATTATATTTACTTAGTTATTTATTAAAAGAAATTACTTAATTATATAAAATAAGGTATTATTAAAGCTTAGTATTAAAGTATTAGCTTAAATACTATATTATTAGTTAGAGAGATATTAATAATATAAATAGAGATTAAAAAAGAGAATTAAACTATTAAAAGATAATATAAAAGTAAGGCTATAATATACCTATTTTTAGATTTATTGTATTAATAAATATATCCTTGTAAATAGCCTTAAAATAATACTCTTCTTAATACTAACTTTCTTATAGATCTACTTTACTAATAAGGTTATAGTTTTTAATACACTAAATAACCCTAATAGCTAGATCTTTTACTAACTTAATAAGAAGTATTATATAGACCTAGTTAATATCTAGTAGTATATTAAACTGACTATTTCTTTTATATTCTAGGGAGAAATTACTTAAGATAAATAGTTATATCTTATATTAATAATAAGGGATAAGATAGCTAAAAAAGGAAGTTATTCTAGCTAGTCTTATTACAAAGCCCTTATAGAAGGTTTCTTCCCTTTCCTTAATAAATTTAACCTATTTTAATAAGATAATACCTGTATTTATACTGCTAAACTGTTAATAGATTAGCTGCTTCTTGATAAGATAAAACTTATTAATTAGCTATCTTATTCCCCTAATTTAAACTCTATAGAATACATATAGAAAGCTCTAAAAGCTAAGCTTTAATAGATATATCTTAAATTCATTAGATTAAAGAATAATAAAGCAGATAGAGCTTAGTTGATTAGATAGTTGCAAGAGGTGTAGGCAGCCTTGCCTCCTTACCTGATTTTAAAGCTAATAACTTCTATAAAAAATTGCCTTTATGCTGTTATTTATGTATAGAGATAGTATATAAAATATTAAAGCATTAGATTAGAGGAATTAATTAATATACATTTTATTAAATTTAATTAACTATTTATAATAATATTGCTAAGTGTTTAATTGCTGTTATAATGAGGGAGGTTGGCTGTGGGGCTAGTGTTGTCAGACTTTTGTCCTATAATTTTAGGAAGAATAACGGTCCGCAGTGGCGGAAGCGGGCAAGCCCCTTCAACCATCGTCAGATTACCCCTCATCATTGTCAACCTGGTCTTTAGAATCAACAACATATGAATTGTGCTGCAATCCAAATCCTTTCATGACGGAAAGAATGAAGAAGCGGAGACATCAAGATGACAGCGTTCCTTCAGGCCGAAGCGCCGGGACATACGAGCGCCGAAAGGCTTTGTCCGCCTGCCTTGTGTGTCGAATGAGAAAGACAAAATGCGATAACGTGCGGCCAACCTGCGGTTTTTGCAAGGCTAACAGCGGCGAGTGCCATTATTCGAAGCCATCAGCTCTACGGCAAGCATTTTACCATTGATGTCGTATTTACCTTCGTTATGGGCTTACATGCAGTTCAGCTTCGACCAAGCGACACTTGCGATCCTCCAGCGTATAGAGGATCTTGAGAAGAATCTGCTCTTTTCTTCGCCCAAACTGGCTCCTGTAACAGCCGAAACATGCCAGCAACCTTTCTCGTCACTGGATGACCCTCATCCTGATGATAATCAAGCTTTCCGAGTCGATCCAGTTGCATCGGCCCATGGCAGGTTTGATGAGAGTGACGAGCCGCCTTCATCGTCGACGCTAATTCGCGCATCATCAATAATGAGTATCGAGGCATTGCTACGCTGGTCTGTTTTCCGCAAACATCTTCACAATTTCGATAGTCAATTGACAGATCCAATGGTCGCTTGCACAAATGATATGCCACTTGAGCAAGGCGGTTTGGACATATTTCAGACACTGGAGCTTACTTCCGATGCTACGGAAAGGCTTCTGAACAGTTTTATAGCTAATATCTTGCCATCAAGCCCTATCCTCGACCCCACTGAGTTGAGATGTCAAATGCAGGATTTGATTGAGAACGGCTACCGATTTGATGGTAGCAGCTGTTTATGTGTGAGTGTCGAATCAAAGTGACATTCATGATAAATCTCATTCACTCACAGTTGTTTAGTTTCTCGTACTTGCGTTGGGAAGCATTGGGAGTTCAATTCCATCTCACTGCCCTACGCGGGAGGTTCGCATCACTGCCGACTCTGCTGAGTATCGCCGGGCTGAGAAATATTTCCATGCATCACAAATACTACTAGGCACAGTCCTGCGCGAGAATAGTCTCCGGGCTTCTCAGTGTGCATTCTTCACTGCTGTGTATCTCAGTTTCACATTGAAAATTGTGTCGGCATGGAAAGCCTTTGCAAACGCTGGCACAAGTTGCTTAGCATATTTAAGGTCAAGAGGTTTTACCCTGGGTCCCCCCCGGTCTCAACAGACCAGTAAGTCCATACCCGACAGAGGTTGCATTCTCGTCTAAAGTATGAAGCAGTCCCTCCTCCCGATCATCCAAGCCTCGGTGTGCTGGAAGAGGGGCTTTATTGGGTAATCCTAAAGGGTGAGGCGTACGTCTTGTCTCGTCTCTGTACCGTCTGTATTTGGATCTCAAATTAAATGCATGCAGGGAAATTTGCATCGAACTTGGCCTTCCAGGCTCGGCGCTCCAGGAATGCCCGTATCCGCATGTATTTCCACATCCACCTGCTGATGTTCTTGAACAAGCGACGGATCGCGACCGAAGCCACCTTACCACTGGTTGGCTTTATTACCTCGGGGAAATAGCTCTGAAACGACTCCAGAACCGGGTTATTCGATATTATTTTTCAGAGCATGATGGACTGTTTAGTAAAAGTCTAGAGACGAGAGAGGTCTTTGACAAGACTTCTGTGCAGAGCAGGATCATCGAATTCGATAAGCAACTACAGGAATGGTGAGCATACACTACCACGATCTGTAAACTTCGTCCATTCTCCTCAACTTCTCGCAGGTCGACCACATTACCAGATCCGTTGCGCTTCTCAACTCAGTCCACAGAACATTTAAAGGATCATTTACAATGGGTACTTCGCGGTCACAGACTCGATGTAGTTGAAATTCTTCGATTCCCTGCAGTCCATGCCCTGCTTAATCTTCAGGGCCCGTTGTGCCATTCTAGCTCCCTTCCTCCCATGCTCTTACAGACGGCCCACGAGTATCTCGACAACGCCGTCGAACGCATTGAGATACATGCTGAGGAGTTTTTCCATTGCCACCAGGGTACCTGACTCACGGTCCGCGGTTGTACACGTAGTGCATTGGTGCTGCTGGGTACGAAGCTCTTTTGCGATGAGGTTGACAACCAGGAAGGCGATGTAAGCTTGGGCTTGTTACAGATGCCTCACAGATGGCGCGAAGCGGTAATTTTGACGATTAGTATGTTGGAAGCTTGGGAAAGTGAGGCAAAGGATGTGATGCGGCTCAAAACGATAGTTCAAAGTCTTCTAAGTTGTTGCAGCAATTAAAGTTGGACAATGCCGCAGCCTTTCAAGTATGTTCAAATTTGTTCGCAATTCCTCTGTATGTTATCACCGTACCACGTCGTGGCCTTTTGGGCTAGCTTTAAATTATCAGTATTTATACCTAGCTTTAAAAAGTTCAATGTAATCAATCATACTAATATTAACTAAATTCTAAATCATGCATGATGCAATGGGGCACATAGGTGATTATCAGTGAGCTACTCAGCTAGATGCAGAACGAATGTTTGTATTGAGAGGTAGTATCAGCCAATATCATATAGTATAATGCTAATTTACAAATCGCCTAGGCTGTAATGCTTAAGGACATACGAAGACGAAAAGTTAATGAAGAAAACCATCAACAAGTACGGCCAAGCCGACTAGAGCCAAATGCAGCTATCATCCCCATCAGAACAACAATAACAACGTTCAAACTTTGTCAACGGTACCGTGCTTCTCGTGTGCCTCCTCCGTACCGTAAGCATGAATGACTGCTTTCTTAAAGGCTCTTGCGGGCAACTTCCTCTCAAACAAGATGTCTATCTCTTCATAGGTCCGACCCTTGCACTCGGGCAGTCGGTAGAAAACTTAAATGAGGCAAAATATGGACAAACCTGCAAAGAAAAAGCCACTCTTTGCGCTCCAATTCCATTCCATGGGGTTCAGCATGTATGGAACAATGATATTCATGACGATTGCCACCAAGCAATACGTGGATCTGGCCAGCGCGACAGTCTTGCTTCGAAGGCGTGAGGCACCGACCTCACCAATGATAGCATATACGGTAGCTCCAACTGATGGGCAGTAGACGAAGAGATAAATGACAAGCAGCGAGGCTCTCGCCCAATTAGCATCTGTATAGGTGATGGGCGGAATTCCCGCGATGCCTATGGCGAAGTAGAGGACGGTCATGAGGGCCATGCCTCCGCCATACACTGTTCGTCGACCGAAGTAATACAGCAGCGGCCACGAGAGCATCGTGCCGACGAATGATGTCGCGTTGTTACCTATGTTGAATTTGAAGGCGTTATCTGGGGATAACCCGGCTTGTTCGAAGAAATAGGTAGTCATGCCTTGTAGAGGATTGCCGATGAGTGCCTGAAAACCGTAGGCTACGCATGCAATCTCTGTTCTCCTAAGATCGGTACCTTTGAAACAATCGAAGTAGGATGTGCCTGTCTCCGTCTCAATCTCCAACTCCGTGGTATGCACTATCATGGCCAACACCTTCTTGGCATCGATTGAATCATCGGTTATCCTCCGAATCATGCTCTCAGCTCGTTCGTATTGATGCCTGCGAACCAGCCACCACGGACTGTCTGGTGCGAACAAAATAAGAGCGAAGAGTGGAGGGATCCAGCTCCACTGGATAGCAACGATTATTCTCCACCCCCATTGGTTATGTAGCTTGGCCAGCTGGTAGGTCACCCCAGAGGCGATGAATTGGCCCATGACCCAGCATAGACAAACATATGTGGTCAGGTATGCTCTCAGGACGACAGGGCACACTTCAGCGGCGTAGGTGTTGGCTGCACCTTGGAAGACGCTAAGCGGAATATTGGATAGGAACCGTCTAAGGAGGAAGATACCCAGTGACTCTGAGTAAAATTGGCAGAAAATAGTCGCGGCCAGAACAACCAAAGTCACTAACGAGACCCGTTTTCGTCCAACCTTCTCAGAGAAGTGACCGTCGAACCAGATACCGATCATGTTGGCAACTACACCGGCTGATCCTATGGCAGTCTGCCAAGACGCGGGTATCTGATAATTGCTGTTGCCAATATCCTTTCCAAATTGATTGCGGAAAGCAGGGTGGGCGTAGAGTGTGCCCATGAATGCAAGGTCATACCCCTCCATGACGATGCAGAGGGAAAAGACAAAGGACCAAAAGAGTCCTTTGCGGTAGGCAACAATAGCCTGCCAGGTAGACAGCTTGTGCTCAATCTCTGTGGCAAGACGTGCATCCTCAGACCAGGTGCTGTTGAGAATGCCCTGATTGACGGCATCTTCAACGTGAGTCACTGTCGTGAAGGCTGAGAGCTCGACGTTCTGGGGAGCCATCGCTATATGGTTTATCAGAACAAGTTTGGCTTGGGTTTGGAAGCAAGATAAAGAGTTATGGGAAGTAACGATTCAATAGTAGGTGCGCATCACGACATTATATCTTTCGAGGGCCTTGACGCCTGACAACCTCCCGACATCAAGTATTCGTAACTTTTGGTAGACTCCCCCGCAATTTCCCCGGATTCGCTTATACTATGGGCCTCAATCAGACCAACAACGTGCACACCGATGTTCCCCGAGAGAGCAGTCATCAGACATCATGGAAGGGTTCATCATGTCTAACCGAATTTGACTGCTTTTGGTCTAAGAGGGATCCACTCCATTCATTTCAACACTCTGCCCGAGTGTCTGGTGTTTATGCCCCTGAGCGCTTAGGAGATGCAGCGTAACTGCGCACCAATCGGTGTTGAGCCATCCTCGTATTCCCAGTCACAGCTGACCCCGCAGCTTGAAATCAGCAACCGACCTACGGGGAGGCAAAAGGGCAATAGCCACTAGTTCACTCGGGGAACGTCGGTGTTATTCACTATATTCCAAGTATTGCGGCACTATACTTTTGCGATCGGTGACGTTAAGCACCTAGGGCATGCGCACATAATAACTCACGGCGATTTCTTTTAATTCTTCAAGTTTTTCGACCTTTATCCGTATTGTAAGCCTTCAGCCGTATTTACAATCACACATTTCGGGATTTGAGAAAATAGCATCAATCAGCGCTCAACTTGAAATAAGAAGAGGCACCATGGGTAGCATTTCTCGAGACCAAATGAACTCTTTTGAGCTTCAATCACCCTTCTTCAACCAGCTGAACAAGGTACTGCGAACTGTCACCATTCCGGCGATTCTAGACTGTCTGATATCCACAGGGCGTTATCACGCGCTGACCTGGACGGCGGACACGGCACTTGTCAAGGTCCATTGTTTCTGGGATAGTGACCTCTTCAAAAGCATGGAAGCTTTCTGCTACTTCCTTGAACAGCGCCATGATGATAAACTCCGACAACACGTGGATGAAGTTGTTGGTTATATCAAAAACGCGCAGTGGGAGGACGGGTAAGTCAGACTACTTTTTCACTGTCCGGACAAGACTGACGAGTACATAGATACATCAACTCGTATTATACTATACGGGAACCTCAGAATAGATTCACCAACTTACGCGATATGCACGAGCTATACAGCCTGGGCCACCTGGCCGAATTCGCGGTCGCGCATCACCAATTGACTGGATCCGACGAACTCGTCCAAGTTGTCAGACGGTTCGTGGTGCTGCTTCATAATACTATCATCCCCAACGGTGGTTATCCAGGCCATCAAGAGTTGGAGCTTGCTCTGATGCGACTCCACCAGGTGACCCAAGATCGCCTGTACTTGGAAACGGCCGGTTACTTCGTTCGCGAGCGTGGCAAACATGATGATCAAGGACGAACATTCTTTGATCGAGAGTGCACCGCCCGCGGCGTCGATTACGAGGTTGATTTCAGCGGGTGTGGTTTCCGTCGTCCCAGGGACTATGCTTACATGCAGGCTCATCTCTCATTGACTGAACAACCGGAGATTGATGGGCATTGCGTCAGAGCGGTGTACTTCCTCACCGGAGCACTCGATTATGCCTACGCAGATAATGCTACTGACGTCGAGGAAGCAGTGGAACGATTGTTCGGCGATATTGTCAATAAGAAGATGTACCTCACTGGCGGCCTAGGGTCTGTGACACAGAATGAAGGCTTTGGCCCGGCGTATCATCTGCCGGACTTGCAGCATGGTGGAGGCTGTTATTCGGAAACCTGCGCAAGCTTTGGCCTAGCGATGCTTTGCGAACGCTTTCTCCGTCGTTCTCTCAAGGCGGTATATGGAAATGTCCTGGAACGCGCACTGCTTAATTGCGTTCTTGGCGGCCTCGGTGCTGATGGTAAGTTTCCCTTCTCGCTCCATGCCAGTCATGTTGGCTAATCAATTTTTCTAATACAGGGGCAAGCTTTTTCTATGAGAACCCACTTGCCACCGTGCCTAAACGTCCTTGGCGCAGAAGCAAATGGTTTGAGACATCTTGCTGTCCGCCTAACATTGTCAAGATATGGGGTTTACTCCCGTCTCTGACCTACACGGTACAAGGCAACACACTGGCCCTGCATCTTTACATTGCTTTGACTTTCACGGCTGTAGTCAATGGGTCTGAGGTCAAGATCAACATACAGAGCGACTACCCCTGGGATGGTGCTGTCCACATATCGGCTCGAGCTACAGCGCCTTTCGACTTCGCAATTCGAATTCCTAACTGGTGCTAAGGCCAGTATACCACATCGACTCCTGGTGTTCTAAAGGATGGCTACCTGTATCTGCAAGGTATGCTAGACTTAAACCTAGACGCAAACTTCTCGACTAAACCTTGCTTCGTCCGCGCCAACCTAAAGACTCGCAAGGATGAGGTTGCTGTTATGCGGGGAGCTTTAGTCTATTGTGCTGAGTCTGTAGATAATGATTTTGATCTTCAGTCTTTTTCAATTCAAGCCACAACCCCAATTAAAGAGGTCGGGACAACGGCGATTCTGAATTACATAGATATCCCGCAGCTTGAAGTCATGGGTCATGTTCAAAGAGAAAATATTCCTGGGGGAGAGCTGTATACTTATCACAGCATTGCTTCGGAATTAGTGCTAAAGAAAGCGAAACTTATTCCTTTCTTTGCTAGGGAAAATCGAGGTGGTTGCGGCGCAATGAGAGTCTGGTTTCGCTATAAATCATAGTATCTATCTAGCTTTTAGTTTTATTAACTTATTAATAAGTTATATTATTAGTTTAAAGTTATTAAAAGACTATTTATCTATTTCCTTATAATACAATTTAAATAATAAGCCAGTCTACCAGTTATATCTATTAAAAGTGTCCGCGGTCTAGTGGATTTATTGCCAGTTGTGCCGTTAGGGCCTGAGTTTGATACAGCTGGGTTTTTGGCTCGTGATCCGGAGATTTGGGCGACTGCTTGCAGGGTCATGTACTTGAATCTTATGACGGGCTATACATGGTATCCAAAACGAGTTCTCACATACAAACTTCCCTCAGCAAAGGACGCCGACCTTTCAGACTCGGACTGCATCATCGCTCAATTCATTGAAAGGCTTGTTGAGTTTCTCTCAGCCGGCCTCGCAACCTTTAATCACACGGAAGAGTGGCCTCGTAGTCATCCTACAGGTACACCAAGCGACTTGCAAGAGTTTGTTGGTTCGACATAGGCAGCTGTTCCACCTAAACAGCAAACCCGCCTTGTTCGCGATCCATTCTTCAAAGACTATGCAGTCTTACATGATGGACGCGTACCGTTTTTCAATCCCTCTACCAGTGGTAGTTGGAGCTGGTCCGATACTGCTTTAATCTCCCATGCGGTTTTAAGGCACTGAATCCCCCCTGGACATGACAGACTTGAAGGAATATTTGCGTTTAGATTGGACCTATAATAAAGTTATAAATGCTTTCTGTATGTCGTATTAACGACTTTTAGTGGACTATATAGCTAAACCCTCTTATCTGACAGTCGAGTTAAAGGAATCCATCTGGGCACAGGCTGTGGATGTTTCTCGGATCATCATCCCGTTGCTGTCTGCTGGATGCCCGACCTCTTCCACTCCTTGCGTTTGAATCCTGATAAACAATAACATGATTCCTCCCGACTATTGTGTTCTGGTTCCCATTTCCCTTCTGTCCCACCTGGTTTGAATCTCCTTGTACATAGCTTCGATTTTCTTGTCCACGCTGTGCGACCAGGTTTCCATCGCCAAAGATCTCACTTTGGTTCCCACTCCCAGTCACGGCGACTTTGTTATGATCGCCTGTAATTATTATAACATTCTGATCCTCGGGTCTATTGCCAGCTACATATTGTCCTAGTGCATTGATGACGCACCAACAGTAGTAAAGCCAGTTGGTGCCTTGAGTTTCAGTGTATGGTGTAGGTGGTAAAGTAGACATAATGATCTTGTGATTTGAGTCAGTTTCACGATAACGGCTGGCTGTTTGTATTGCTGGACTGTGGTAATAGGTGTGATTGGAGTAAATGAGGAGAGAATGAGCTAAGCTGAGAATACAAAAATGGCGCAGCAAACCGTACGTATCACGTACCTCAAAAGGGGGGTTAAGTCTGTAAATATATAGCGGCACTTAAATCTCTACCTATGGGTAAGGAGCTCATCACGGAAAAGCTTTTGGGCGTTATGATATGATGCAAAAACTGACATTACAGTGGGAAATACAGGGTAAGGAAGTTATAAAACATTTCAGACTAGTGGGACTGTCCACCAATCATAACCATCAAAAGTCTCCGCCCCGCCCCGCCCCGCCCCGCGGCGTGGATTCAATCCCATACTTTTCCGCTTGGCAAAAGACCTCGGCAGAGAGAGAACCTTGATGGCCGCACCTGTCGCCAAAAAAACCAACCAGCAAACGCAAACGAACGACACGCGCTACTATATATGATCTGCTCCCTAGTCTAGTAGGCATGAACCCTCAAAGTATAAGTGACAAGAGCCAGCACCGCGCCTGCGATCCCTGCCGTCAGTCTCTCTCTTTTCCCCTCTTTGTACCTCCATCATCAGCTGATGAATGACGTATAGGCAAGCGAAAAGTCCGATGTTCTCGCCACACTCCTTTATGCGAACGATGTTCTCACTTTGCTTTGTCGTGCGAATACTCTCCTATGAGGACTATAGGGAGGCCGAGAAGGGGACAGCCGTTGGGGTATAGAGCGAATGGCATGGCGGGCATGGCTGCGTCGCCGGAGGTTATGGATACGGGGAACTTTGCTGGGATTATGGATCAGTTTCTTGATGATTTGGGGACGCCGTTGCCATCGTTTGATATGGGCTTTTCGACGGAGCAGGATAATGTTCAGGAACAGGAAGGGTTGCTGTCGGATTTGTTTGATGGGGCGGCTATGCAGCAGGACCACAACGGCGTGTACCCAGGAACCACGGAGAGGCCGATGGACATGACGCCGACGTCTCAGAATACCGAGAACATAGCGACACCAGGGACGTCTTCTCAGAAATGCTCTTGCATCGAGATGGTCAATCAGCATTTCTCGGATATCGAGAGCTCACTCGAGACCTTTCAAACCCTCAAAGTCTTGAAGCAGTCTCTCGCATCAGCAAGGACCATCCTTGAGTGCACAGTCTGCTTCCAATCCATCAAGAGCCCGCGCACATCACGAAACGTTTACCTCTTGGGCTCTCTTCTATCCAGCATCGGCTCCTCATACGGCGACTTCTTCTACGTACAGAAGCAACGAACCGAGTCATCGGTACCTAGTACACCGATCCGTCTTGTCGTCGGACAGCAACCAGATGCTCGGGATATGGTAGAGCTTTCCCTTGAGGGACCAAGTTACATTGCTTTTCTACAAGCAAGTCTGAAAGGAGAGTTGGATTGTCTAGTGAGACTGGGTGAAGGGTTGGCGACGCGGCAGAGTCAACTTCATACAGAAGGTCACGAGAACTGCGAGACGGGGACGAGCTGTTCGAATACAGAGTCACTACCAACGACGAAACATCCAACGGAGGTGTGTCCGAAGGAAGTTGACATGACGACTGCTTGTGCATGCTTCAGGACAGTTGATCAAGTCAAGGCTGCTATAGCAGAGGCGCAACGGATCATCTCAGCATGATGACTACTATACGATTATGAGTTATGAATATCTGACAAGCTTTTAGCAATATACCCAATGCTTGTCTCTCTCAGTAGCTCTGCCTCTGCTGCCAATGACGTAAATGTAATCACGAGATTATCCTCAGCATGTCGCACAAAATGACTGATTGGAAAATAAGTCCCCGCGCCTCCTGTTTCACAGTCTAAAACGGTTTAGCGAGAAGAATCGCGGCGCGGAAACGGAGCGCGGAGACTTTAAGCGGTGGTGGAGCCATCCGCGGAAGATGAACAAACTGGTTTGCGGTGAGTTGCAACTCACGATGTTTCGAGTATTTAATTAAAATAAAAATCTTTCCACTTTGCGTTTCTCTAGAATCACACCTCGTATTGTATTTTACTACTCAATTATAAAAACTCCATCTTTTACGAAATCATGGGTGCATCTTGTTGCGGGTCTAAGGCTGAGCGTGTTAGTGCCGGCTTGGAGGACCATGGCCATGCGCATACTGATCATGGAAGCGATTCTCCGACGATCAAGCGCGATGGCTCTCATGACCATGATCATCACCATGCTAATACCGACAGTGATGGTCATGGCCATGAACATGGAGGATGCTGCGACGATCACTCTGATGCTTCCAGTATCACCTCCCAGACCTCGACTTGCTGTGGCAGCGAGGAACACTGCAGTGGTAAGTCCTCTTCAACCTGACCAACACAAGCTCCAACTCCATCTAATACTCTTGTCTATTGTAGAAAAGTGCATCTTTGCCATTGCTGCCCTCGAGTGCAAGAAAGCCTGTGACGACGATCCAGACCACGAAGGTACCTTACCACTATATCAAAACATGACTAGAGACCTAACAGAAACAGGCTCTGATGACCAGCCCCATGAACACGACCATGGCCTTCACAAGACCGACACAGCCTGCGGTACCCATCTCGAAGCTGCTTTCAACCAGTACAGCAGCTACCTCGAACAGATCCGCTGCATCTGCCGAAGCGCCATTGAACAGGGGATGACATCCCTCGAGACATGCTGCATGACTACCCGAACGACCCCAAATAAGAAGCATCGTAGCAAACATGGGAAGAAGAAGTCTACACCTATTATTCCAGCTTTCAAGCCCTCTGGAACAGGGAGTAAGCAGGTCGACGTTGAGAACGCTGCAGATCTTGAGACGGTTGGCTTTCTTGTCAGCGGTATGGACTGTACTTCTTGTGCAGACAAGTTGCTCCGGATCTTTGGCAGTATGACCGGTGTTTCCAATGCTCAAGTCAGCTTTGTCATGGGCAAGGGAGAGTTCGACGTCGATGCTTCTATCACCAATGCTGAAGAGGTTCTCAGCTTTGTATCTGGGGCAAGTGGTTTCATGCTTAGCAAGATCGTCGGCGGGAATTACTACCTCGATGTCTTGGGTACGACTGCACAAAGCAAGGAACTCATCGATAATCCACCTCAAGGTGTGACGGATGTGCAGTCGCTTGACAAGAAGACGGTTCGTCTGTCATATGAGCCGACTACAATTGGAGCCCGAGACCTGTTGGAGTCGGTTAAGGATAAGTGCAATGGCCTGGCTGAACCTCGCGGAGATCCTCAACTCGAGAACAGTCGCCGTCGTCTCTGGGATCAACTCACAAAGACCCTCCTCGCCGCGGCCCTCACCATACCCGTCGCGGTGGTCTCATGGAGTGAGAACCTCGTCGACAAGAAGACCGAGGGGATAGTCTCGCTAATCCTCGGTACACTCGTTCAATGCATCGCTATCCCCGAGTTCTACCGCCCTGCTATTTCTGCTGTTTGGTACAGCCGAACAGTCGAGATGGACATGCTTGTTGTTATCAGCATCACCGCTGCTTACGTCTACTCGGTCGTTGCGTTTAGCTTCGAGATGGCGGGTAAACCTCTTGACGAAGGTCAATTCTTCGAGACTAGCACTATGCTCATCACGCTCATACTCGTTGGTCGCCTCATCGCTGCTTTCGCTCGCGTCCAAGCTGTCTCGGCTGTATCTCTTCGCTCTAAACAGAATAACATTGCTGTACTCGTTGAGAAGGAAGGGGATCGTGAGATTGACGCTCGTCTTCTTCAGTATGGTGATGTCTTCAAGGTTCTGCCTCACTCGAGAGTTCCTACTGATGGTGTTGTGCTATCTGGCAAGACTGAGGTTGATGAGTCGATGCTTACGGGGGAGACACTTCCTATTGTTAAGCAGAAGGGTAGTAGCTTGATTGCGGGTACTGTTAATGGAGATGGTACAGTCACTGTCCAGTTGACGCGTCTTCCTGGGAAGAACACGGTCACCGACATTGCCCAGCTTGTTGAAGAGGCTGCCAAGTCAAAGCCTGAGATCCAAGACCTCGCCAACAAAGTCGCGGGCTGGTTTGTCCCCGCCATGGCTACTGTGGCTATTCTTGTTCTTGTCATCTGGATCGCCTGCGGTATGGAGGTTCTCAACTACGATGCTGGAAAGAGTGTCGGCAATGCCATCACCTACGCAGTAGCTACTCTCGCAGTCGCATGTCCCTGCGCTCTTGGTCTTGCTGTCCCAATGGTTCTAGTTGTTGCTGGAGGTATTGCCGCTCGAGGTGGTGTCATCATCAAATCGGCTGATACCACAGAGGGAGCACGCAAGACGACCGATGTTGTCTTTGACAAAACTGGTACGATCACTGAAGCTGAGCTTGCTGTGACTGAGCAGGTCAACTTGAACGGGGACATGGCAGATAACCTTGCTTTGGCCAAGGCTCTTGTTTCTGGCGGTAAGCATCCCGTCTCGGCTGCAGTTGAGAAGCATCTAGAAGGACAGTCCACCAAGCCGATGTCTCAGGTGGTCAACATTCAAGTCGTTCCAGGCGCTGGTGTCGAGGCAGATTATCTAGACTCGACTCTCAGAGCTGGAAATGCTCGATGGACTGGAGCTGATAAACTTGATGATGTGGCACGACTTCAACATGGTGGTCTCACCACTCTCGTCGTGACCCGCGATTCTGTTCCTCTTATTGTCTTTGGCCTCTCAGCGCAGATCCGTCCTGAAGCCGTGCGAGTTATCTCCGAGCTCAAGTCTCGCAACATTAACGTTCACCTTGTCTCTGGAGATCAGATCAAGGCTGTACAGACTGTCGCGGCATCTGTTGGTATCCCGTCTGAGAACGTGGTTGGTGAGCGTACTCCACCGGAGAAGAGAGACTACGTCGGTTGTTTGATGGACCAGGGCAAGCGGGTTCTCTTTTGTGGTGATGGCACAAACGATGCTATTGCTGTAGCTCAGGCTAACGTCGGCGCTCAGATGGGAGGTGGTCTGACCGGTAGTGACGTGACCCAGGGTGCAGCAGATGTCGTCCTTCTGAATGGCCTTGAAGGTATCCCTTTCCTTCTTGATATCAGCAAAGTCTCATTCCAGCGCATGTACTTCAACTTTGTCTGGTCTGCTGTCTACAACATCCTGGCAATCACAATGGCTAGCGGTGCTTGGGTTGAGTTCAGGATTCCCCCCCGATATGCTGGTTTGGGAGAGATGGTCAGCGTCGTGCCTGTTATTCTTGCTGCTAACTCCATGTTCTTTGCGCAATACTTCAAGCTTAAGGAATGATGATATACTGTTTATATAGTACCTAGATAGAGATCTCCGTGGGAAAGAAAGCATTAGATCTTAATACCAGGTATTAAAATAGACTCAGTAAAGAGCATCCTGACCTTGGCCTTAACTCATCCTAAGTCACGCAATTAGCCTTCAACAGAGAACAAATGCCAATCGGCGAAGGGGAGACGGCATAGGCATAAAGGCTCAGCTGTGTTCAATTATTATTAAATATTGATGCAGGATTACCGATAGGCCACCAATTAGAAGTTCACTGTTGCTCATAAGCCTGCGCCATCCCTGCGCGAGAATGTGACAGCCTAATTGAGACTCGCATACAACCAATAACACAACAATGTCGCGAACCCTCCTCGGTGTATGCCAAGGGCTTTCTGAAAAGCCGGTAAGATAATGGTATGTCACGTTGCAGAAGAAAATCAAGCTGCCATGCTAGCCAGTCATAAACGTCCCAGCTCCCGGGTGTATGAATTGATCTCACGGCTACCCGCATCGCGTCTCTTTGCATCTCTTCGCTTCTGTTCTCAATTACTTCGCAGCCAGATCGACTGCTCCCTTATTTTCTCAAAATTGTCCGATAAGAACCCAACGGCTGCACCAAGAATCATGAATCAATCACCACAGAGTCCAAAGAGCCGCTAGCCCTTGCAACTCGAGGACATAAAGAGACTTAACCAGGATGCTTACACAACGCTTGAAGGGGTATGTAAGTCGAGAACCCTACTTGAAACACTTACTGACAACTACTTCGACATTAGGTCAGCACCATCATTCAAGCTATGCAAGCACAAGCGTCCCTCAAAGAAGCAGAATATGCTCGATTCATGAGCCACATCATCCTTCCATTCACTATCGTGACGGTCATTCTTGTAAATGTTTCCACAGCCAAGCGATCATAAACCAACAACTTACATCATGTATAGTCTTTGGTTGAGAAATTTATAACGCAAGTGCTGTCTATATTCAGTTACGCATTGAGGTAACCTTTCCTTCAACGTGACTAATGACACCATCTGATGAGGTTAAAAGTGCCCGTGGTATGGCTGGGGACATGACCACGAGCTGTCCAAGTCTTCATCGCATGCCTTTTTCGATCCGAGGGTCTTAAATCTTAATTATCGGCAGTTGAATGTGCGGGGAAATTTGCCGCACTAAGGCGGTGTTGAAGGACGCTAAGTTAGTTCCGCCTCCGTGGTTCCCGGATGGTTTTATGTACTAGGTAACTATGAGTCGGGATGGGCAAACAGAAGCCACTGTCAAATCCATCCACAGCTAGGATTCCTCAGCAACAGCATGTTCAGAATACGGCATTCAGGTCCGTGCTCAGGCTAGCAAAGGAGATCATTCAGATGCAAGGTCAAAAGCTCAACAGTATAAAAGTCCCAATTCTCAAAGATTACAACTATCACACAAGGTTATTCTTGCAACGGCGGCCAGAGTTCTTCACAAGATAAAGGATCGCCTATTCAAGAGAGGAATAGAAACATTGCTCACAAATATAGATACCGCAAGCAGCATAAAGCAGAGACATTGAAAGCTCATAGGGAGAGGTTGTAAGAGGAGAATGTGATCTTAAGAGCCCACTACGATGGCTTAATCAAGGAAGTACTGGATCTCAAGAGTCTATTACTACAGCATTCAGAGTGCAATTGTACCGTGATCCAGGCGTTTATTGCATCTCAGGCTAAGCGATCGCTGCATAGTCTTATTTCACAAAACTCATCAAGTTAAGTTTATGTATACAATGTTTGACTGAGCTGGAGGAAGATCTTATATTAAGTCCTACATGTCAACCACAAGAAATAAACCACAGCAGAGTCCTAGCCACATAACCTCTTAGTATGCTTATTTATAGCTTGTGCTTTCTATTGGTAGGAGTATGACACGTGATATCAATACGTACACATTAGGCTGCAATGTATGCTGACTGAAGACTCTCCTCTTCCATCTTTTTCCCATCTTAGGACCTCTGATTGAATATTTGCGTTAACTCACTATCACGAGGCAGAAACTCCGAGTTCCTGATGCTTGAGCTTACAATGGTAACCTCCGACAACACGACGCAGCAAGAGCTGGATAACAGCCCCGATGATAAGCAAGACCTTGGTCTGGCAATCTATATGCACAGCATCGCACTGGTGTTGCGAAATCACTTCCATGATACCAGAGAGAAACATACAATTGAAGAGGCAGCGGATATGGCTGAAACTGCTATCCTTGTCGCATCAGATCGCGATACCAATCTGCCGCACTATTACTACAGCCTTGCCCTAATATTGGGGGATCAGTTTTGCCATTCAGGCCTCCCTGACACAATTGAACATGCTATCGGAGCAGCTCGCCGAGCCTCAGAGTTAGCCCCAAAGGGTTGCCTAAACCGGCTGTGCTATCTCGATACTCTATCCTACATGTTATACGACCAGTTTAATATCTCAACCGATCATGATAACTTGAGAGATTCTCTCAAAGCCATTGAAGAAGCTGTCAAAGAATGCCCAGAAGTTCACCCGGGTAGATCAGAATACGTAGACCATTTCGGCCGTGTCCTGATTGATTTGGTCACTTTTACTGGCTCTGTCACTGTCCAAGAACTTGAGCTTGGTTTGGGGCATGTGAGACAGTCCGTCAACAGCCTACCAGACGATTGCGCGCATAGAGCGCAATACCTATCAACTCTTGCGGAAATGCTTCATTGCCAGTATACCATCACACTAGGTGAATCTGGCGCTTCAGAAGCCGTACAGGCAGCAAAGGATGCAATCGCGGCAGCCCCCGAGCGGAGTCTGGAAAGGGCAATATATTTACATTCTCTTGGCAGGCTTCTTGCCGACAGATGGGACTACACACAAGCAAAAGGCGATATCGACGAGGCTATTCAGCTGGCTAGACAGGCCACAACAGAGTCTTACGATCATGATACAGATTGGGTCAACCGCCGGAATGACTTGGGACGTTTTCTTGCAGGTCGTTCTGTCGCTACAGGGTCACTTCAAGACCTCGACGAATCCATAGACATCGTTCGAGAGATTCTCAAGACGCCGCCAAACGATCGCAAACAACGATTAGGGAGATCTCTTGATCTTGCGAACCGGCTGAGCCAGCGGTACGTGAGAACTGGATCACTATCAAACCATGAGGAGGCGATAAAGGTCATCAAAACTAATCTTTCACGGGCCCAACACGATGACCCAGCTCGAGGACATGCTTTTCAAATTCTTAGTACCGCCATAGGAGATCGTTATTTTCTATCGGGGTCAATGGATGATCTTAATGAATCTATCAAGCTTGCCCAAAAGGCTGTGGAAAACACGCCGATGACATCCAAAGATTGGCTAAGATGCCTGGCCACTCTAGGCTCTAGCAGCAGAAAGAGATCACATGTGGATAGGAGTCGTATCTTGCATCGGGAACCTCCTCACGAATAAATATGAAAGATTGAGAAATGCTTCTGACTTGGCACGATCCATTGACCTGGCTCAAACTGCACTTGAAAAATGTCAAGCGAGTGAGAGCCGAGCGAGCTATCTCCACAGACTGTCAACAGCACTGGTCCATCGTTTCGAACGCGACAAGTCCATGGCAGACCTTGAGACATCTATAGATCTCAGTTACCAGGCAATGGAAGCAACGTCCACCAATGACGTGAATTACTCGACCATCCTGCATGGGGTAGGAGTAAGTCTGGGACTAAAATACAAAGTAACAAACGGTTTATCAGATCTCGAGGAAGCTATTCGATTTGCCAAAAAGGCCGTTGATGCTATGGGTGAAGCACATCGCTACCAGACTGAGGCTCTCAGTAACGTGGGCGAATATCTTCTGAAGCGGGCAGCGGCCACCAGCTGCAAGGATAATGAACAAGAAGCAGCACGCTTCTTCCAGAGAGCGGTCATGAAGACCCAATCGTCAGTCAAGAGTCGCATGGAGGCTGCACGCCGTCTTATCTTCATCTATACATCGCAGTCACAGTGGCGACTAGCCTATGAGGCTGCCGTGCTGGCTATTGACTTACTGCCCCAATTGGTAATGCGCTCGCTAGGGAACACTGATAAGCAGGAGCTCTTGACGATTGCGGCTGGTCTATCCTCAGACGCCGCTGGCCTTGCGCTTCAACTTGGTGAATCACCTATGGTAGCTCTCAACAAGCTTGAGAGAGGTCGTGGAATGATCGCATCGTCTCTTGATGACTTACATATGGACCTTGACAATATGAAAGCAAAGTACCCTGATCTGGCAATGAGATTTATTTCTCTGCGCAATCAATTAGGACGAGACCAAATTTCTGAAAGAGATGCCAGCTTAGCATGGAATCAAGATTCTGATAAACGGCATGAGGCTGGTCAAGAATTTGATAAACTGGTTACCGAGATCCGTCATCAACCTGGCTTTGGGGATTTCTTACTTCCGCCCACTGAGCCAGAAGTCAAGCTGGCTACTAAATATGGTCCGATAATCGCGGTCAACGTCTGTGCCTTACGATGCGACGCCATCATAATCGAACAGCATCAGATGCGAGCGATACCATTACCTGACTTTGATCATCGCACCATGATCGACTTTGTTGTGAATGGTACGTTACGAAGCTCCAGTTCAATGGAATGGTTGTGGACCTGTGCTAGAGGCACTCGACTTGACCAAAGCTCCAGGTGCTGAATGGCCTCATCTTTGGTGGATTATGACAGGGCTCTTAACAAAGTTCCCCATCCACGCAGCAGGTGTCCATAGAAAAGGCACATCTGATAGCATCCTAGACAGGGTTATCTCGTCTTATCAAACCTCAGTCCAGTCAATTATTCGTGGACGTAAACGCCGCACCGCTGCACGACCGCTGCAGCAAGCACTATTAGTTAGTATGGAGAAAACGCCTGGCAGTTTCAATCTTCCCAACGCACCAAAAGAAGTCGCTGCTGTCCGAGAGGTATGCGAGTCAATGTCGATCACCACCGTCGAGTCGAAGCCTCATAAGCAAGACATTATTGCGCAGCTGTTTCAGTCGGACATCTTTCACTATGCTGGCCATGCATACACAGATGGGCATAACCCGGTGGAGAGCTACTTATGCCTGGATGCTGATAAAGCCAACTGCCTTACTATCTCAAATCTCCTCGATAACAACTTGCAAAGACAATCGCCATTCCTCGCTTACCTCTCTGCATGCGGGACCGGAGAGATGCAGAACAACAACTTGACTGATGAGAGTATTCATCTCATATCTGGGTTTCAACTCCTAGGCTTTCGCCATGTGATTGGGACTCTTTGGGCAGTTAGGGACTCTCTCTGTGTTGAGATCGCGAGGCTTGTTTATGAGGAGCTAAGAGATAGGGGGACGACTGACAGGACTGTTGCCCAAGGTCTACACAATGCGACGAGGAAGCTACGCGATAGTTGGCTGGACAGCCGAGACAGCTTTCAACGCAGTATCAGCGTTTGAATCAACAGTGGCCAGGAGAACGCGATGAGTGCGAGCATGAGAGACGTCGTACCATGTGACGAAGAAGAATCTTGGCCTGATTGGATAGTATATGTGCCCTATGGGGTATAACTCGTTTCGCGGTTTGATTTACTTCAGAACTCTACTTCTCGAGACAGAAATAGCCAGACAATACCACCGAGAATCTGGTGACATATGAGAGTGTATTTAGATTAGTTGCCAAGCTAAGGAATGTGACTGAGAATCAAGAGACTAGCCGGAGTTAAAAAGCTTAATAGAGCAGCATCCATCGGAGGCACGGTTAACACCTGCCTGATTGGGCCATCGGAGCACCGGCCGATAGCTGCCTGATTGGGCAAGTGATTAAAAAAACGCAATTAAGAGAAGTTGGGATAGAGAAGCAGGAATGAGCCTTCTTTTGCACATTTATGTGGACCTCTCGAGTCAAGAAAAGGTGTCTTTAGGATGCGATGTTTGTAGCGCAAGGCTAGGAGAGGTTCGGGTGGCTAACAGCTTAGCAATATAAGCATTTAAGCTTATATCGTAGGCCGCTTGCTTCCTTTTCACTATCGCGTGAGTGGAGAATCCTCATGGGTACGACTGGGAAGGTGGTCTTGGCAAGATCTGGACGATGTCACGTCTTGCAAGGATAAGGTACGGGACAAAGTCTTGAATTGAGTAGGGACTTTTTTTTTCTCTCGCCCTGGTTTGGTCTTTGAAGAATGGGATGATGTCACTCGTGGATTAGTTGCCGTGAATGGTAGGGGACAGCGGAATGTTAACAGCGATGCATAAGGCAGTGATTGACCCCGATCAATATATATTGCCCAGCTAGTCGCTCTCCTCCGACAAAACAGCGCACCCTTTTTTGTGACAGAAAATACTTCCTTAAAAAGACTACAATGACACGTCTAGCACAGGTACTCCTTGCAGCCGGTGCCACTCTTGTCGGCCTCGCCTCTGCACAATGCAACCTCACTCCCACTGCCAGCATCGCTACCGCTGATGGCGTCGAGTTCAAGCTTCTGCGCACCGGCTTGCAGCGCCCTCGGCACCTTGTTGTCGACACCGAAGGCAATCTTCTGATCGCCGAGGCTGGCAGCAGGGGCGTGAGGAGGGTTGTTCTCGATGATGGTAAAGATCTCGATGTTTGCATCGACTCTGACGACGCCTTGATCTCGAACGCGAATGTACGTTTCTCCGATCCTGCATGTTCTTCAGCCGCGAGGATGTAATAGTAACAGGACTTTGTGAACATAGCTAAACCACGGCATTGCTCTGACTGCCGACGGTAAAACCATTCTCGTTTCTACTCCCAGCGAGGTATACGCCTACGACTACGATGCCTCCAAAGGCACCGTCGGGTCTCGTCGGACCGTCATCACGGGTATGAGTGCTACTTCAACTCATTCTACCCGCACCCTTACGATCCCTCTTGCTGGCAATCCTAACCTGTTGCTCGTGGCTGGCGGATCCGATGGTAATTTGGATGTTGAGACTGTTGACAAGGATGTTGTGCGCAGTCAGGTGAGAGTCTTCAAGATTGATGAGTTGTTGGCGGCGGATGGCCCTCTCGTATATGGTGAGGCAGAGGTACTTGGCTGGGGTCTTCGTAACAGTGTTGGCTGGGCAGAAGACCCTGCTACAGGCAATATCGTAAGTAAATCTTCTCAGCCACGACGTTCGGCTTAGCGACAGGCTGTTGACTGACTCGACTTGCAGTGGTCCGTTGAGAACTCAGTCGATAATCTTTACCGCGGTGATGTCGATGTCCATAACACCAACCCTGGTGAGGAACTCAACTTCCACGGCCTTCCCAATGACACTTCGAGCGCTCAATATGGTGCCAACTATGGATATCCCGGATGCTTCTCCATCTACGACACTTCTAACATCAAGGCCTACCCAGGCGGAGCAGAGGTTGGCAAGCAGTTTGCTGGAACGCCTCAGGGTGAGACAGATCTGGGATTCACGGATGAGGAGTGCCAGGAGAAGCAAGCCCTAAGGATCACATTTGGGTCACACCTTGCGCCGCTGGATATTAAGTTCCTTGATGGCAGTGCGGCATATATTGCATTCCATGGAAGCTGGTAAGTCACCTCCGGTATGATGTACCGTTGCAGAAGTGTTCACTAATTAATTCAGGAATCGCAACCCTGGCGATGGCTACCGCCTCAGCAAGGTGGACTTTGCCAACAGCGAGCCAGTGCCGGAATCTGATGACCCCAAAGCTGAAGTGCCGCTGATGTGGAACACGGACAATACTAAGTGTCCTTCGGGGTGCTTCAGACCGCCTGGCCTGGCATTTGACAAGTCTGGAAGGCTGTTCTTGACCAGTGACTCTACGGGAGAGCTATATGTTCTGACAGGTGTATAAACGTTTATATCCCTTAAAGACATCTAGCAGGTTAGCTACACTGGGCTGAATTCAATTTATTCTTGCTATTAAATGATGGTCATGCCAGAGTGTCAGAACAAATGAAACATAACATCTGCGAGGTTAGACATCAACGGCAAACACTGACCCATCGCTGTTACCGCTATAAGTGAAACCACATTTCCCATTACCAACAATAAAACCAGCCCCCGTATCGGCACCCTTCTTAGACATAAAGTAGTTAGGATGGTTGCTCTGCGACTTGCACGTAGAACCAGCGTGGTACAAAAGGAAACAGTTGCGGTTAGCAGCACGGAAGCCTTCGGCACTACCAGCACCATTTGCGACGATCTGGAAGTCAGATGGGATACCGGGACCGTTGTTGAGAACGTTGGTGACGTAGTAGCCTGTGCTTGCGCTGTTGAAGTCGGGGCCAAACATATTTGCTTCTTTGCAGGCTGCATACTCGGTGGGACCGGAGATGACCTTTGTTTTGGTGGCAGTGGCAGACTTGGTTGTTGTCTTCCATTTTGTGGAGTAGGTGGTGACCTTCATGGAAGTAGTGAAAGACTTGGTGACAGAAACGTCTTTGGGAATAAGGGTTGTAGTGGTGGAGATTGTCTTGATAATGGTAGTTGTCTGCATACTATTCACTGTCTTGGTAACTGGGGTACCGGTCTTCTGGACAACTTTTGTGTTGGCATTTAGAAGGAGTTTGGTGCCTTTTCAAACAGGTTAGCCAGCGGTCTATAGAGATGCATACAAGGGAGAACATACACTGGACCTTCGAAGGGAATTTGAAGGCCTTTATTCCAGGCTTGATTATTGCACGAGCATGTGGCTTCTGAAACAGCTTGTCACGCTTTTGCGCATTCAAAGACCTTGAGTTCACAGGGTCTGAAATGAACTTAAACCCAGCAGTAGTTGGAATTTGAGTAGTTGACGTTGAAGTCCTTGTACCTGTCTTTGTGCTGGTTTCAGTAGAAGTCGATGTCACGACAACAGTGGCCACCTTGAACAGCGTAGTAGTAGTGCTGAACGTGTCAGTGCCGCCTTTGCCAGTGACGGTGAAGATCTTTGTAGAAAACACTGTGATTGTTGACCATTGGTTGGCCTTCTTAACCACTGTTGGAAATATGGTGGTTGTTGTTGTGGGGGCTACACTGTCTGTCTTGGTGACAGTGACAGTCTGGACATCAGCGACTGATTCCTTGCCAAGTTTCGTCTGACAGGTGACATCATCATCGTCGGCTGCGAAGACGAAGGATGAGAGAAGGGGAAGAAGTGCAGAGAGGAGAGTAGTTTTCATGGTGGACGGGGAAGGTGTGATGATTGGGGAAGGGAGAAGGATTGCTGTGCTGTTCGATAGATAGAGGAATTACCTAGCACCAGTCGTTATATACAGGGAAGTTATCAGCAAAGTCAACCTGTAACACTTTCAATTTCCATATACATGAATACGATTTTCGCCACTCCATAAAACGCAGTCTAAGAATCCAGAATATTAAGACTCGCAACCTTTACAGCGATCTGGAAACGGCGATGCCTCTGTTCTGAAGAACGGAGCAAAATATCGTAGACAAAGAGCGCACTAGCGCAAAGCTTGTTGAGAAGAAGGGTCGACCGCGGTGGCGTTGTCCAGACCCCAAGCCTCGGAATGTGAACATGGGAAAGTGGTCTTTCTTCCATACCTCGTCTAGCTCGATTTTCCCGATATTCCTAAAACGTGGTCAGCCACTTTTTGTCTTGGCCAGATTCAGAAATAAACTGCGAGCCAATTAATGACAAGCGGGATGATAGCGAGTTGGCTACCCTAGCAACGAGATTTACCAGCTTAAAGGTTAAAGTAATTTGCAGGAGGACACGAAAGAGGAGGTGTCTGGGTATGGTGACAGCTACTCAATTTTCTTTTGTCGTCTGATAAAGCCTATGATTCGCTAGAACAGTCATCTGTACCGGGCAAATAGATAGAGTTGTGCTAAAGGCATGTCCGTGGACGTTACGCACCACAGATATTCCACGCTAGGAATTATGGTTTTCATCTACGGTATGATGAGAAGTAGCTCGGGTAACCATCAATGGGATTTCCACGTCGCATGCATTTTCACGTCTTGTCTACGACTATTACAAAGCATACCAGACTCAGTAAGCATTCAAGCTTGGCCAAATTAAGCAATGGCTTTTCCAAACAAGCTTTTCCTTTATCTATTTCAGCATAGCATCTCATTCCGGGCGAGTTCTAGGCTGGGAGTAGTTAAGCTTATCTCCCGTCCCAAGCGACAACTAGACAACCTTAAAATAGTAGCGCCACGTTTACCGCCACCATTTATTGCATCGAGGATTTATTGCTATACATATAAATACCCTTTGCTTATGCATCTAATTCGTTGTTTTCGATTTCAGCCACTTATAGGCGAACTCCGACTCGGCGACAAAGGTCCTTACTTCAGGCACGGTCGGCACCTGGCGGCCCTGGACAATGCTAGCTCAGCCATGGATACCAACGGTCCGTAGTGACCAGTTTCAGATCAGAAGTGACTTTGCTGCACGTGGGAGAACGATTGGAATTCGATAAGTTATATTTTCTCTTAGCCATAATCTAACTGTGAAGTACATACGCATCGGGGACGTGAACGCTAAAGTAGGACGATTGAACTAAAAGATACTGCATTCCAAATTACATTGGAGTCCAGGCTTTGATGGATATCAGCTTATGTAACCCAAGGGAGAACGAAGTGACCAGGTTGTTGAAAGGTGGCTTGTTCGTCACACCCTTCTTGGCCGGCTCCTGGATGCTTATCTCCTTAGAGGACCGAATGCTGGTGGGGCTTCGGCAGCCCCACCTACCCCTGATAACTAGCATACTACTTCAAGTTACCTAAATTTTTAATCAGTTAGTTTTTAGCAGGGAAAATCCATTTTTCTAAACCTCACAGAACAGCTAATATAATATAATATATATTACCTATAATAGCATAAAAAAAAACAGAATGCGCCTACTAATAAGCCTAAAAAGCTACTAAAAAAGCCTCCTATAACATTATAATAGGGCTTTATTTTTTAACTGTATAAACCTTTACAATGCAATTGCATGATAATGCAGCTTCTAGAGATGCCTAATAAGCTATTCTATCTATTTTCCCCTATTTCCCTTATTAAAAAATAGGTTTTTTTAGATAAATTTCTATATTACTGCTCTCCTCGCGGAGTTAAAGGCAATATAAGCTAATAACTTAGATCTTAACTGTTAGAAGCTTATTACAGTCTCTAATATTTACATTTAGCTTATAATAGTTATTTATATTAGAAATAACCCTTATAAATACCTTACTAACTACTAGATAACTATAGTAGCAGAAAAAGTTACTTCTAAGTATTATATTATAAAATATATTATATTTAAGTAATTTTCTCTTCTTTTCTATTATATCTATACCTTTCCCTTAAATAATAAGCCTTTTAATGCAATTAAGCATATAATTTTACATATAACTAAGTAGTCTAACCTTAACTAAGCTATATTAATATAGCTTCTTCTCTTAGGTATAAATCTCTTAGTAAATAAGATTATAATACTTTTTATAAGGCAATTTCTTATAAAGGTTATAATAAAAAATAAGCCTATTTCTAAAGGCCTTAAGATCTAGGCTACTGCTAAGAAAGGCTATCTTTTATAGTAAGAATATTATATCCCTAAAGCAGCTTAAATACATAAAAAGTATTATCTTATTGCTACTTACTGCTATTAAGATCTATATAATCTAGTAGAAATATAATATATTATACTTAATTTAGTAATATCTCTATTACCTTTAACTTATTATATATTTTTTAATAACCTCTTTATAATACCTACTCTTATTTAAGTACTATAAAAGTAAAGCATTACCTCTATAAGTATAGCTTATATTAATTATAATATTTATTATAACTTTATTATTATAAAGCAAGCTAACTGTAAAGGAAGGCTTAAGTAGAGGTTTAATAAGCTTTAAGCTATACCTTTAAAAGATAACTTAGTAAGTTAGTAAGACTTTTCCTTATACATTTCCCCTTACTAATTAGTATTTTCCTTCTCTAGGTTAATTATATTACATTTAAAGATAAATGCTTTATGCTCTAGATAAGCAGCTATTTTATAAGCTCTAAGTGCATTTAGCACTACTTGTTACGACCCAACACAGTCTGACGCATGTAAAGATGTATACCCTACTTTTTTCCCTAATCAACTACTAGCTACCCTGTACTAAGTTAAATGCATGCCATTCAACTTACATAAATAATTATAAAGATAGTTAAACTGACTTTATTTAATATGTAATAAATAGAGTTAAATTAACCTCATTTAACTTATATATCTTATAAGTATATATATTTATTTATTTAGCCTTAGATAAGACTTTGCTTACTAGCTATTAAATTATTAAAACTTCTTTATATTAATTAAGCTTAATATACATTAAATTTACTATTAAGAGATGTAATACTTTAATAAGCTTAGTTATATACTTTATATAATCTGCTAATAATAAACTTAAGTATAGCTTAGTTTAATATAGTTAGACTTAACTATTATATATTAATAGCTCTTATTTAAACTATACTGCATAATACTAAGCAATATAAATGTAATAGCTATACCTATTAACTCTATCTAGCAGCAGGCTAATATTAACCCTATACCTGTTTAAGGTAATAGCAATTTACCTACTAATTAGAAAATAGATAACTAGTTATCTAATAGTTCTAAGAATTTAGAAGTTAGATAACTCTATAACTAGCTTGCAGGAGTTACTAATAACCTTAATAAAATGCATTAACTCCTTAAAGAAATAGTAGCACTTTAAATAGCTTAAGCTAATACTAACTAGAATAATATTTAGGAATTTTATAACCTTACTACTACTATAGCTATAGGTAGAGATGCTAGAGAAATTCTTAAGCCTAATCTACTTAAGCCTTTTAATAGAACCCCTAGTAAGCTTACTATATTCTTTACCTAGTATAAAGCCTTTATAGTCTACTACTTAACTCAGTTTAGAAAAGACCTAGCTAAAACTATATATACTATAGGATACCTTAAAGGCATAGCTATATAATGGTTTTAACCTATTATAAAAGAATATACTAGTAAACCTAAATCTAAGCTATAGCTAAGAACCTTTATGCTATATAATAGTTATACTGCTTTTAAGAATGCTCTTAAATAAGCATTTAGAATAGTTAATAAAAAAGAATATATAAAGAGATATATTAAGAACCTTAAATAAACTAAGTTAGCCTCTAAATATAGCGCTAAATACTAGCAACTTGCATTTAAACTCTTATAAGATTAAGATACCCTTATATTATTCTTTTTTAATAGACTTAAGGAAACAGTCTAGGCTAAACTATATAAACTACCTTAACCTAATACTCTTATTAAGTATATTAATATAGTAGTAAAAATTAATAACTATTAATTTATCTAGAGAACCTATAATAACTGTAATTACTAGGAATAATAAGGAAATAAACTATAATATAATGCTAATTAAGGCAGATAATAAAATAATAATATATCTTATAGTACTAAAGCAAGATTAATAACTATTAAAATAACTAAGAAGAATAAGTCTAAAATTACTTACTAGAACTATAGTAAGAAGGGATATTATAACTAAGAGTATAAAAACCCTATTAAAACTAACTAAAAGTATAAACTAGTACCTAAAGGTAAGAAATAAGTTAATAGTATTAATAAGAATAATAAACCTTAAATAGCAGTATAAACTATTAATATAGCTAAGATAGAATATAATAGGTTAAAAAGATATGCATTTTTCTATATAACTAATCTATTCCTTAATAAGAAATAAATACTTAATAAGTATTACTTAGATATACTTAAAGATAAAAGACTAGTTCTAGGATATACTGTACTAATAATAGAAATCCTATACTAAAGCAGTTTAGAAGAATGAAGAATAAGGGTAAATAAGAATAAGAAAAAATAGTATTATAAATAAAAGAAAGATAAGGTAATTAACCTTAAATAGATACTAGTACCTAAAAATAAATATATAACTATAAATAGAAAAACTATTACTATAATTAGAAAGGAAAAGGAAATTAACCCTAACTTAAATAATAAACCTAGTATTAAGATACTTAACTAAGATATAAAATAAGTACTAAAATAATCCCTAGATAGGGTAAAAAATGAAATTAACTTCTATATACTAGTAGATAAAATTCTAGTTAAAACTACCTTAAAATAACTAAACTAATACTATAGTAACCTAAACTATATATTAGCTTCTAGAATAGTTTAAGATCTTAAAGCTAGAAAGATTAAAAGAAGAGTAGATTATATAGTCTAGAATATAAAAATTATACTATAGTATAATAAAGATAGAAATTATATATAGTATAGCAGGGCACTTAAATACGCTAAAAAGGCTAGAGAAAGAGCTAATATAGAATAAGATAATAATATTTACATTTAATTATATACTAAGGAAGAAGTAAAAGACCTAATAACTCTAAAAGAGGAAATCTAACTAGAATAAGACTCTTAAAGATACCTAAAATACTTAAATTATTAGCAGATATTATAGATATTATATATATAATACTACTATCTATAGTATAAGCAGAAGAAAGAAATAAATAATTATTTCTTAGTATAGACTAGAAAATATAAAAAATAAAAACCTTACTTAATTATTAATACCTTAAGGTACTTTATTAATAGAAGATACTATAAAACTTAAATAGTAAAACTTAAAGCTAATATAAAAATATAAGAATAAGCTTTAAACTATATTTAAAATTCTTACTATATTGTTAAGTAGAGATAAGAAGTCTAAGATAAAAAAGATATAGAGGAAGAAACCTTAAATAAAGAAATCTATAAAGCTATTACTAAGGTAAATAAGCTAGAAAAGGAATAAGAATTTACCCTTATATTAGAAACTAGCTAAATAGCTAAAGAAGATATAAATAAATGCATTATATAAATAGAAGCTAAGTATTAGATTAAACTAGCTAACTAGTATAAATGCCTAAATAACATTAACTATGCAGATAGTAAATGTAACTATAATTACCTATAGGGAAAAGGAATATGCTATTTATAGAAGAGTACTAGATAAGCAATAGAGTAGAGAAAAATGAACTTCTTAAAAAGGCTTTAAGAATAGCTATAGTATAAAACAGCTAATAAACCTGCCTACAACTGAAAGTTAGAATTAAAGGCAAGTAGCTAAATGCACTTATAGATAGTAGAGTAATTATAAACTTTATTAATTCTAATACAGTTAATAAACTTTAACTCTTATAGAGATATAAGAATATATAACTAATTTACATAGTATAAAGTAGAGAAAGAGAAAACTATAGTTATAAAAATAGAAGAATTACTTATAAGATTAATTACCTTAAGACCTTTATTAATAGAAAGAACTAAGGAATTAACTTTAATATATTACTAATATATAGATTTAACTTAATACTTAAATACCTATAGTTAATATGCTATAACCTACAATTTAACTAGAAAACTAGCTAGGTAAACTGTAAAGATTACCCTTTAAATAATAAAAATGATTTAAGTATTAATAAAATAAAATCTTAAACTTTAACTAAAGAGAGCAGTAAAGATAAGTGTAATAAAGTATTACCTATTCTAAAAGGAATATAATATAAGTATAATAAAGATAGAATAAAATGCATTAGATAAATAATAGTAACTCTTAAAGGATAGTTTAAATAATTAAACTATAATCTTTAAAAGATAAAATAGATTATTAAGAAAGAATTTAATAAATAACTTAAGAATATACTAATTTAGTATTATATCTATAAGAAACTCTTTATAGAAGAACTTAAAATAAAGCTTTTATAATATATATAATAGGATATTAAAATAGTTCTAAAAGATAGCAAGAACTTAAAATTCTTCCTAATCTACAATTTAGTATAAATAGAACTTATTATACTAAAAAAATAGTTAGAAGATATGCTTAGAAAAGGATATATTTAAACCTTAAAATCCTTAGCAGAATACCCTATTATATTCATTCTAAAACTAAATATAAATAAACTACAGTTAGTTATAGACTACTAATAACTTAATAAAATTATAAAAAAGGATAGAATACTATTACCTCTTATTATAGAGCTTAAAGATAGATTATTTAGAAAGAAAATCTTTATAGCCCTTAACCTTAAAGCTACCTATAACTTAATTAGAATTAAGGAAGGCAATAAATAGAAAATAGCATTTTAAATAAAATACAGACTATTTAAATACCTAGTTATACCTTTTAGACTTACTAATGCACTAGCAGTATTCTAAAGAATAATTATAAATATACTTTAAAAGTACCTTAATATCTTTATAGTTTACTACCTAGATAATATCTTTATCTTCTCTAATATAAAAGAAGAGTATATTAAATACATTTATAAGGTTTTAAAAGCACTATAAGAAGCTAATATGCTTATTAAACTAATAAAAAGCCATTTCTACTAAAGCTAAGTAATATACCTAGGCTATAAAATCTCCTATAATAAGATAAGAATAGATAGAAGAAAAATTATAGCAGTAACTAAGTAGAAAATACCTACTACAGTTAAAGAAATATAATCCTTTTTAGGATTTACTAATTACTACTAATAATTTATAAAAAACTTTAGTAAAATTGCAATCCCTCTTATAGAACTTATAAAAAAAGATAAGCAGTTTAAATAGAATAATAAGGCCTAAGAAGCTTTTAAAAAGCTTAAGAATGCTATTACTAGTAAACTAGTTCTAGTTATATTTAACCTAGAATAGCAAGTTAAACTTAAAACTAATGCTTTTAACTTTACCTTAAGAGGATAAATAGGATAATAAGATAATAGCAGTATACTATGCTTTATTGCTTTTTATTCTTATAAGATATATAAAGTAGAACTTAATTACCTTATCTATAATAAGGAATTCCTAGCTATTATTAACTGCTTTAAGGAATTTAAATACTACCTTAAAGGAAGCAAATACCTAATTAAAGTTTTTACTAATTATAAGAATATTACCTACTTTACTATAATATAAGAACTAAATTAATAATAATTACACTATGCTAAATACTTATGTAAATTTAACTTTACTATAATACACTATAAGGGCACTAATAATAGATATGTAGATGCTATTAGCTAATAATCTAACTATAATATAAAAACTATTAAAATTAAGAAATAACTCTTAGAGATAAATATATAAGAAGAATACTAGTTTATATAACTAGTTAAAATAATTGTAAGAATAACCTATAATATAGATATAACTATAAAATAAGGATGTAACTTCCTTTATAAATTCTATTTATACTTACTATATAGATATTAAGGTATTAATAAGATATTAAAAAGACTATAGAAATAAGAGTATAAAGTTAAAAGAAAAGATATTAAAAATGTTATTAAATAATATAACTTATATATTAGAATAAAAGCATAAAGATATAAACCTTATAAATAATTATAACCCTTACTAGTAGTATAATAACCTTAAGACTTAATTATAATAGACTTTATTATAAAGTTACTCTTATTAAAAGAACCCTTAACTGAAATCTTTTATAATAGCATTATAGTTATAGTTAACTAACTTATAAAATTCTTATACTATTTACTATATAGAGAATCTATAAATATAAAAGAACTTTCTTATATTTTTTACTAATATATTATTAGTATATATAGCCTACCTATAGAAATCCTTTTAGATAGAGGATTTACATTTATAGTAAACTTTTAGCAATTACTTATAGTATAACTTAGATTAAATTACTACCTTATAACTGCATTTAGACTATAAGTTAATAGATAAATTAAATAAATAAACTAAGTACTTAAATAGTACTTAAGGTATTATATTAATTATAAATAAAATAATTAAGTTAAAAAACTACTAATAGCTTAACTTGCCTATAATACTGCCTATAATAAAAGCATAAAGCTTATACTATGTAAGGGGCTAGACCTAAAGGTGTTTTACAATAGGTAGCCTTACATTAAGCTATCTAAGACTAAGGAGAAGAGAAGAAGCTGCAACTTTATTATAAAGTTATAGCAAGTTATTTATAGTAATATAGCCTAACGCTTAGTGCTAAGGTTATGCTATAGGGCTTATTGCCCTTTTACTAACCTTAAGCCTCTTACTACAGTTTAGCTATAGGGGATTTATAGCATAAGCTAGGGCTTTAATGTAGCATAGCTGCTAATAATACTCCCTACTAAGGATTTAAACCTCCTTAGTATTAAGCTTACTACTTATTGCTAGCTAGCTAGCAGGACTATTAATTAGGCTAAGTAGCCTTACTCTTAATATTATATAAAGCTTTAAAAAATCCCTTTACTATTATGCTTATAATAATAAATTAAAGCCTTATATAGACTACTTTCCTCTTTATCTTTATCCCTTTTAATCTTAAAGACCTCTTTTCCTTTCTTATCTTAATACTAATAGTACACTTTATAAGTCCCCTTTCTTTTAAGCTGCAGGCTTTACCTAACCTCTTAGCTTTTTAGTTACTAACTTTATTAGTAGTTATTAATAATATCTTAACCTTCTACCTTTATATTAAGCCTTTACTATATTAACTTTACTTATCTATAAGAATCTTATTTATTATTGCCTCTATAAGTACTCCTTTAATCCTAATATTATATAGCTACTAACTTGCTTAGCATGCCTAACTGTATTGTATACCTTAAGGCTACTATGCTATAGTTCTCTAGTTAGATTACCTATACTAAGAATAAGCAGGCTATTATGTATCCCCTAATTATCTCTTATACTACTATCCTTAAAAGGTAGGTTTAATGCTTCTTTATAGCTGCTTTACTGCTAACTTGCTTCTTAGGAACTCCTTAAAGTATACCCTTTATTAAGTTAACTAGCATTCTTATAAGCTAGTAAGTCTTCCTCTAATATATTTCCTTTACTTAGTTTATAGTTTAGTTTAATCTAATCTAAGCTATAGCTACCTAGTATTTATATTACTTATCTTTATTACTTAATTAACCTTTAAAAGGAGAAGACTTAGGGTTATAATAAGATATCTTGCTTAAAGTATAAAGAAGATAAGGTATAAGTTCCTATTAGTTTTATTTTAAGCTTATAGCTAATTTATCTTACTAAGAGGTTATTAAAGCTTATATTACTAGTTAAGTTACTCTTATTAAGATTAAGCAAGGATCTTATAGCTTATAAGCCTGCCTTGCTAAGCTTAAGGCAGCTATAGAGGTTAAGCATAAGACTGCTAACTGTAAGGCTACTACTTATTTATTAGCTCTTAAGTAATATAAGGTTACTATTAATATAGCTAACTCCCTTTATATCCTTACTAAGATTTAGCTATAATATCTCCCTGCTAAAACTAGCTAGGAAGGTCTTAAGCTCCCTAATTAAGTTTATTCTAGTAAGGTCTATAGTAGCCTACTCCTCCTTAAGATTAACCCCCTTAAAGATAAAGATAATATTATCTTTCTTACTATAAAGAAGGCTTAGGCTTATTTCTAGTTTAAGACTAATATGCCTATAACTCTTTTAGTTAAGTAATATAAGAAGGATAAGCCTATTAAGTTAACTCTTAGAAGTACTACTACTTTTCTAATTACCTTCCTTAATCTTAGTAAAACTGCTACTAATCTATCTATTATACTGCTACTAAATGGTAGTAGTACTAAGGAAGATATAGTAGTTCCTAATACTTAAGATAAGAACCCTATTTAAGTAAGTTAACTTCTTATGCCTTATAGTAGTTTAGTTTAGTTATATAGCTAAGTAGCTGCTATTATTATTAGAAATGGTTTCTTATAAGCCTATTTATTTATTGCTATTAATTTTATAGAGGTCTTACTGCTTTATTATAAGTTTATTACTATTTAGGCATTAAGTATATATTATTTTATCTAGTTAAGATACTCTTACTATTAAAGTTAGTAGCGCTATATGCTAGTGCAGTTAGTTAAGCTTAAATTAAGTCTAAGCATTTATCTTATTACATATCTGCAGCTATCTCTTAAAGGTAATCTTAGTATTAATGCAAGGTAGGTATATATATTAAATAATTAAAGAGATTATATCCTAGAAGCTATTATATAGCTTCTTTCTCCTTATCTTATAGCTAAGTTAGTAACTATTAGGCTAAACTATCTTCCTTATCTAGCTCCTTCCCTTTTAAGTGTTTTTATTACTTAAGGAGTCTTATTATATTTTTTCTAAGGTAACCTCTTTTCTTCTTTACTATAAAGTCTCCTAGAAGTCTATTATTTATCTCTATTAGCCTATAACTCCTCTTATATTCCTTTAATACTACTATCTCTTTTAAGCTCTTTACTAGCTTCTAGGTAGGTTTTTAATATCCTTTTTACTTAATAAAGCCTTAATAAACCTGCTCTTTACCTTACTTCTAAGTCCTTATATATAAGATCCTTTCTACTAACTATTCTTTTTTACCTTTTATAAGAATAGCTAGTAGTTAGATATTATTATTTCTTTAGCCTAGTAGTAGATCTTTTATTAACTTCTTAATAAGATTAATATTAAAGTGTAGATATATTATAGTAAATATATTTAGCTTAATTATATTACTATCTAGGACTTTTATTACTATATACTTATAGTATAGCTAATCTAGCTTCTTTAAAGGGTAATTAGAAGTAATATTAGTTATATTTAACTACACTTTTTTACCTTCTTTAAATTACTTAGCTAGATATTACTACTTATTTATAGCATCTTCTTATTATTATTATACTATTATAGCTTAAATCTATATTAACTCTTAGACCTCTTTTAGCTTATTAATTAGCTCTTTTACTGTAAATTCTTTAAAAGCTTTAAGTAAGACTCTATACTCTCTTTCTATAGGAAAAGGATCTATATAGTATCTATAAAGCATAAAGAAGAGGCTAGTTCTAATTAATATATATTTATAGTTATTTAGTACTAGCTATGCAGCAGGTAAGACTAATTCCTAATTATATTAGCTAAAATCTATAAAGGCATAAAGATAAGCTTAAATCTTCTAATTAATACATTTAAAGCCTTTATTAGTTTAAGGATAGTAAAAGGTACTAAGTTATTACTTAATCCCTATAAGTTTATAAAAGCATTACTAGAACTTACTTATTTAGTTTATCTTACAGTTACTAATAATACTTTATAGCATTCTATAGAAGTAATAGTAACACTCTAGGAATTGCTATATATATACTTTAGTATCTATACTAGTTATTACCTCTAATATTACTACTTTAAAGAGCTAGTTATAGATTACCTAGAGATAGTAGGCTCCCTTTTTGCTAGTAGAAAGAAGATTTACTATAAAATCTATTACTAGGTTATTAAAGATTTACTATAAGACTAGTAAGAGTTATAGTAGTTTTTATTTTATTTTATATTATATATATATTCTTTTATATATATTATAGTTTCTAATAAATCTTTAATATAACTAGCTAAAATAGAGCTAATACTATTTTCTTTATATCTAGGCTATAGTAATATTATAGCCTAGGTATCTAATAATACTAGAGTTATATTTAAGCTATATAATATAAGTTTAAAGCTTATCCTTAGCATCTTTATTAGGGTCTTTAAACCTATTCCCTCCTAGCACCTAAATCTAGCCCTTATAATGCAGTCTCCCTAACTTATCTATATTATATTCTATAATCTAGACTTATAATTTTAGCTTAGTAGGGAAGTAGTAAGCCTGCTACTAGATAGCTGCTAGTGCTTACTAGTAAACTTAATTCTTAGGGGCTATCTAGTGCTAAAGCTCTTATAACTCTAGGTTCTTTAAAAATGTCTCCTAGAGTTACTATAGCTTAGCTATATCTTTACTATCTAGTAAGTCTACATCTACTTAGATAGCTGCTACCTGTAGTATTCCTAGTAGTACTTAGTATCTTCTATCTAGAACTTACTTATCTTCTAGGTCTTTTAGCTTATCTTATTTGCAGTAACTTAATGCATTAGGTACTATAGTATCTTTACTAGCTTAGTAGGCTAGTTTAAAAGGGAATTCTGCTAATTTCTCTGCCTATTATACCTGCCTTTCTAAGGGATTCTATTTAGTTATAAAGAACTTAAGGTTCTTATAGTCTATAAGGATTATAAAGGGGCTATAGCTATATAGCTCTGCTTTTTAGGCTTTTAAATATTATATAATAGCTAGCATTTCCTTATTATAAATAGAGTAATTAAATTCTACTAGGAATAGCCTTTATAAGATAAAGGCTACTAGGTAATGCTCTCCCTTAAAGTCTTCTTAAGATAGTACCCCTCCTATAGTAAAGCTAGAGCTATTAGGCTTAATAAATATTAACCTTCTAGGGTCCTACCCTGCTAATATAAGGGCTTTAATAAAGTAGCACTTTAGCTTCTAGAAGGCAGCTTCTTTCTTATAGATCTTGTAAAAGGTTATTCCTTTTTAAGTAAGTTTTATAAGAGGTATTACTATTACTAAGAAGTTTAATATAAATATTTAGTAATAATTAGTAAACCTTAAGAAGCTTTATATTCCTTTTATTAATAAGAGTATAGCCTATTCTTAAATAGCTTGCTGCTTCTTAGGATTACACTTTACCTTTTTCTCTACTTTTATAATAAACCTTAGATATTTTACTTCTTTAACTGTAAACTTGCACTTCTTAGGGTCTAAGTATAACCTAGCTTTAATAAGCTTATTAAGAACTAGCTATACCTTTATTATATATTTCTTCTAGGTCTTTAAAGTATATATTAATATATTATTTATATATATAATAATAAAGTAATTTAAGAATTATTATAGTATACTATTAATAAATCTCTAGAAGGTAGTAGAAATGCTACTAAGGCTAAAAGGATAGACTAGCTACTTAAAGGACTTAAAGTAAGTTTAAAATGCAGTCTTTACTTTATGCCTCTTAGCTATCTTAACTTTATAAAAGGCAGCTATAATATTAAGCTTAATAAACTACTTAATACTAGCTAGATTTTATAAGGTTTCTATTATTAAAAGGAGAAAGTAGTAATCTTATTATAAGATAGCATTTAAGGCTTAGTAGTTATAGTAAAAGTATAACCTTCTACTAGGTTTCTTTATAAAGAGTACTAGAGCTATAGTATCTAAGCTACTAGCTTAAATAAACCCCTTATTAAGGAAGTTAGTAAGGACTTTCTAAAGTACTATTAATTCTTCCCTTAATATAGAGTAAAGAGGCCCCTAAGGTAAAGGGGGCTCTTCTCTATTCTAGTCTTTTATTAGGTTAATCTTATAGTTAATACCTAGTTAGTAAGGAAGTAGCTGCTAAGCTTCTACTTCTAAGAAAAGATCTTTATAATCCTAAAAGATTTCCTTAGGAAGCTTTTTTTAGAGATTTACTAGTTTCTTCTTTACTAAGGCCTTCTTAATATTCTTAAGGCTAACTACATCTATTAAGTTAGTAAGGTTACTGCCTTTTTACTTCTACTACCTTCTTACTTATTAATAAGTTATAAGAAAGGTAGAAGTAAAAAGTAAAGCAGCTAATTAGATTTACTAAGCCTTATCTAAGTGCTATACTAACTTAAAAGATATTAAAATATTAGTAAGTCTATATATAATTTATTATTAGTATAATATAATTATAACCTAGTTATACTTTAACTAAGGTTTTCTTAGGTAGAGGTTACTATCTAGGTCCTTAATAATATATATATATATTACCTGCTTATAACTACTAACCTCTAGCTAAAGTGCTACTATGCCTTAAGCTATAATAGGCTAGCTCTTATTAATAAAGCTGTAAAACTGCTACTTCTTCTTATTAATATATAGAAGATAGAGTTTTCTAATAAGCTTAGAATTAATTAAGAAGTAAGTACTATAACTACTATCTACTAAGGCTTCTTATAGTTTATTATTAACTTTATATAAGATTATAGCTAATAGGCTAAGCATCTAGCTCCTTTATATCTTTTAAGCTATTTTCTTCTTTTTACTTAGCTCTAGTACCTGCTTTTATACTAAAGCTATTTATTTCCTAACTTATTAGAGGTCTTAAAGCTATCCTTATTAGTATTAGACTAGTTAAGAGGCTATTGCATAGTGCTATTAGAGACCTTCTTAATAGACTGCTTCTATGACTTTCATTTAGAATATATAGCAATAAGGTATTCTAGAGAGTTACATTAAAAGCATTATTAGGGTATCCTTATTATGCAGTCTCTAGGACCCTGCTATTAGCTGCCTTAGTTTTACCCTATATAGTTTACTCTACCTATTACAGTATTACTATCTTTATTAGTATTATACTATCTAGACTATTAATATATAGTAAAGCTCTAGTAACCTTACTTCTTATTTATAAGAGTTTAGTTATTCTAGTATATTTACTTAAGTTTCTATATAATATTTTAGACCTTATTAAGCTATACTAAGTATATAGTTAGTAGTTTAACTGTAATTAAGCTGCATTATAGCTTCTAGTTTAGTATACCTTTAAGGAAGGTAATTTTAACCTTATTATCCTAGGTACTACTGCCTGCATCTATAATAGTTTACTTAAACTTAGGTAGAAATTGTATAAACAGTATACATTCTCCTTAATAAAGACTTTACAGCTAGCCTGCTGCTTTTACTTTAAGATCTAAGTCTTAGTAGTTTTAGTTAAGATAGGCTAGGAATTCTAATAGATTGTAACTTATAGATAGTCCTGCCTTATAGAAGGTATATACTATAGCTTTTAGGGTTTTATTAAGCTTTAAATAGATATAGTATTAAATTTCCTAGTTATTCCTAAAGAAGGCTTAATTTAATGTAAGTTTATTATGCATCTACTGCAACTATATAGTATATTCTTTATACTTCCTACTAAAAGTAGGCAGGTTAAGAAGTAGCTTCTTCTTAACTAATACTACTAGAGTAGCAGGCATTATAGGGTTAAGGTTAATATCTATATTAGGAAATACTAGTTCCTCTATTATACTTATAGTAGACCCTTTACTAGAAGCTAGCAGGTCTACAGTAACTATAAGAGGAAGTCTAGCACTTATCTTAGCTAGCATATTACTAAAAGGCTATATTGCATTTAAAATTATAGCTTAAATAAATTTAGCTATTTTATTATTATTAGAAGGGCTATCTCTAGTCCCTAGTACTAGTTACTATAATATATTTATAATAAGATTGCAGCTAACTTAAAGCTAAGTATTTATTAGAGTTAAGTCTTAGATATTATAAGAGGCTAGACCTAAAGGTATTTTATAATAAGTAGCCTTATATTAAGCTATCTAAGACTAAAGAGAAGAGAAGAAGCTATAACTTTATTGCAAAGTTATAGTAAGTTATTTATAGTAATGTAGCCTAACGCTTAGTGCTAAGGTTATACTGTAAGGCTTATTGCCCTTTCGCTAACCTTAGGCCTCTTGCTACAGTTTAGCCACAGGGGATTTATAGCGTAAGCTGGGGCTTCAATGCGGCACAGCCGCTGACATACTAGCTTATATAAATTTTAGTTTTATACTAAATATATATTATAATATATAATAAGAAAAAATAATTAATCTAGCTACTATTATTAAAAGTAAAGATATAAAAGACTTATATAAGTATCTATAAATAGAACTTAAATTTATTAGAAAATGCATAAAAAACTACTATAACTTAAAACAGTTAAAGAAACTAACCTTTTTAGAGGGAGATATAATCTACCTAGCTATAAAAAACATTAAAATAGATTAATTAATATATAAACTAGACTATAAATTTATTAGATCTTATAAAGTACTATAAAAAATATTAGAAAATAACTATAAACTGAACCTACTGCTAGGAGTTGAGCTCTATTTAATCTTTTATATTTTATTACTTAAATTAGCAGTAAATATAATATAAGTTAAAATAGGTAATAAACTATAGGAAATTTCAGGACTAGAAGTCTATAAAGCAGAAGTAATTAGAGATATATATAAAACTAATAGTTAGAGAGAATACTTAATAAAATGGAAAAATTACCTAGAAAATAAAAATATATAGAAACTACTAAAATACCTTATTAATGCTTAGTAACTCTTAAAGAACTTCTATTAACCCTAAGAAAATAAGAATCTAGTATAGAACTCTAATTAATAATACTATAATCCTCTAATAACTAAATACTATTAAGAGTAAAAGATTTAGTAGCCTTATAATTAGAAGACTTTTAGTTTTCTAACTCCTCTAATTTATCTAAATCTTTATAACTGCAATAAATCATTTTAGCAGCCTTCTTATAAAGATATTTCTCTTAATAATGTAAATGCTAAAGCTAAGCTAAAGCCTCTTAAAGGTCTACCTTAGCTTATCCCTTTTGCTTATCTATTTAATCTTTTTCCTATAATATGCATATAACTATAAAAAACATTAGTAAAGAAAAAAGGAAGAAAAAATAAAATATATAAGCTTAGGAAGTTATACTGCTAAAATTGCAGTTAATATACTTCTTAGAAATATAAAAATTATACTGCTATTTGCCTTTAGAAACTATATATTAGAGATAATTAGTATAAAAACAGGCTAAATATTAAGGCATCTTAAAATTAAATTTATAAATTAAGTTAGAAATATCTTTATAATATTTAGAAGCTACTTTAAGACAGTTAATACATTTAAAAATATAGCTAGATATATTATTAGCATAGAAAAATGTTTATAGGAGTAAGTTTAGGTTATACCTATAAATTCTATGCTTAGTTGCTTATAGGCCTTAAGGATAAGACCCTAAAGAGGGGAGAGATTGTATTATAACCTAATACAGTCTAATGCATATAAAGATATATACCTTACTTTTTTTCCTAATAACTACTAGCTACCTTATACTAAGTTAAATACATGCTATTTAACTTATATAAATAATTATAAAGATAGTTAAACTAACTTCATTTAATATATAATAAATAGAGTTAAATTAACCTTATTTAACTTGCATATCTTATAAGTATATATATATATTTATTTAGCTTTAGATAAGACTTAGCTTACTAGCTATTAAATTATTAAAACTTCTTTACATTAATTAAGCCTAATATGCATTAAATCTACTATTAAGAGATGTAACACTTTAATAAGCTTAGTTACATGCCCTATGCAATCTGCTAACAATAAACCCAAGCACAGCTTAGTTTAACACAGTTGGACCCAACCGTCACACTACTACTATTAACTAAATACTATACAGGTATAAGCTTATAAGGCTTAAGCCTTCTTTAAAGCTAATTATAAATATATAATAGATATGCCTCTTATATAAATAGCCTATAATTTTAATATAAATAGAGTTAATTACAGTAATTAGCTATATACTTATAGAGGCTATAGTTACTGAATCTAGCGCGGCGGGTAGCAGGCCTTTATATGGACTTTCCTCCTTAATATAATCCTTATTAATATATACATTTTGCAATAAAAGGGTTAGTGTAGCTAGGAGCGTTATAGGTTATAGATAGCTTAGAGGGATACCTTTATAGAGGCCCTAATTAGTAAATATACCCCTATAAGCTCCCTTTAGTTATGATTTTAATGTAGGAATAAATTTACCCCTATTTTACAGTATAATCATATTTAAGGTAAGAAAAACAGGTAATATAGAGCTTGCTAAGGGTTTAGGATTAGTAACCTAACTACTTAGAGCTCTCTTTAAGGTCAGTTATAGGGGGGGCCCTAGCTAAAGGCACAGCAGACCTACTATAAATGTAATACTTATAAAGTCTCCTTATATACAGTTAGAAATTGCTAGTACTATTACTACTAGCTAATTTATTAGTTAATAAAAGTACCAGTTATTTCCTTCATATCTAATTCGTTTATCTTAGCGGCTGATGCGAGTCCCGCAGTCCCCACCAGCATTCGGTCCTCTAAGGAGATAGGACTGGTGATGGGCTTTGGGAATAGTCATAATGCTGACCACTAAGAGTGTGACCACTTCCAAGATTACAGGGGTAACTTCGATGTGATGGAGTGATCCTGACTTCCTGGGCTGCTATTAGACTACCATGTCCTGATCTCGGTCTCTTCTGTACGTCACCCAAAATATTTCCCTTTCTCTTCAATTTGACCTCATTGCATCGCCCTTTGGTGCAGTGGTCAGGCACCTAGGTAAGCCCTGCGGCAACGCAGAAGACAGTGGGTTTGAAACCTGTAGGGGCACAATTTGACCCTTTCGTTGAGCAGGCCTCTGAAAGTAGCCTAGCGCGCCGATTAAGGCCGAGGTACTCCGTAAAATTGCGTGTTATCACGCTGTAGCAGCTATATGCCGGGGGTTATAGGGGGTCTAATTAGCTACTATAGTAGCTAATTTAGAGAATCAGTTATAGAGGGGTACTAGAAATAGAGAGCTATAACTAGTCTAGATTAGGTGGGGCCTAATTTTCCCTGCCTGTAAAGTTAAATAGTAATAGTATAAGAAGGTAGATAATAATAAATTAAGTTAGATTAAAAATATGTAGGGTGGTAACCCTAGATTAGGCTCTGGTAGCTAATAAGACTCCTATCACACAAGACCTCACTGCATCAACTCCTCGGTGCATCCAACCGTTAGGTACTCATCATGATGCTTACCAAGCACTTTGCTGCTCTTATCGTGTTTCCTTTCTTTATGCTTGACGCTTCTGCTGCTCCAAGCTACGACCTTCCAATTCTTAACCGTCGAGATAATGCCAACGCTACAAGCAATAGCAATAACAGCACAACCCTCGAACCCATCATTCCCCCAGAGGTTGACCCAAAGGACTTCTCAGTCTTCACCCTCGATAAACAAGTCACTCTGGCCTGGGCTGGTACACCAGACTCGGAGCCGGGGTCGAAACGAATGCGAAAGCGCGACAACGCCATCTTCTCTCAGGCCAACTTTACGTTTCAGTACCCCGTCATTCCTCTTGACCATTCCGTCTTCGTGTCGAGCGTATCTTGCATCGAGGGCGCGTTGAGTGGCGTGATATCGAATTCCGCTGCATATAATTATGCCAAGGCGCAGTGGAAGGGCGCTGGGAAGATCATCTTCATTACCTCCGTGGATGGGTGTGGCGAAGATCATGCCAATGACTTGTTCCTCTCAAAGTCCGTCACGTTCAACGATACCACGAACGCCTTCACGGCTAAAGGTTCCACGACTGAATATGCTGATGTATATGAGCGCTTCAAGCTCGACTTTGGCAAAATCGGAACACTAAATGTCAGGCGGGCTATCGATAAGAGAGCCGTAAGTTGCAACCGCTGTTGCCATCCGTCTGAGTCTGGACTAACATGATACAGATGTTTGAGCCAAGCATGCTTGAAAAGCGCCTGAGCGACACTTGGTCCTATGAGTGGTCTCAATATCTCAACCACGAAGATATCCTTGGTACAGATGAAGACGCGCCATGGCCAAATGCCGCTAAGCTCATTGAATGGGGACCAGAAGGCGGAAAAGAGGATGATTCATATAAGAAGGGCAAAGTCGCTGACCCCAACGGTCACCATAAACGCCGGGACAACGCCACGCTTGCAGAGCATGACTTGTCCTACGGTCTGATCCTTTATTGCGTCGAGTGTGGATTTGGCGGCAAGGCTTCACTTACCGGAACCATTGAAGCTGGTCTCTTCAGCGGTATTGAGAAAGCTCAGATCCAATTTAACGCTCAGTTCAAAGCTGGCCTCAACCTTGGGCTGAAAGCTCTCGTCACGTATAAGAAGGAATGGACATATCCTGTCGCCGAGTTCTCTCCCTGGAACTTTGGTATTCCACTTCTATTCACTGTTGGGCCTTATATCGGTCTCGATGTTCAGGCTGGAATGACTATTGAAGCAACTGGTACCCTACTTATCGGAGCCTCAGTTGAGTGGGAGAACATTGACATCTTAATTGATCTACTAAACTCTAGCAATAGTCACTCCAATGTTCTCACTCCAGTGTTTACGCACAGAACTGAAGCTACTGGCGAGCTAAAGATGGAAGCATCTCTTGGTCTCCCTGCCAGCGTTGGTGTCAAGCTCAATGTCTTATCGGGAGTATGGACAGCCAAAGGAGGAGTAGTCGACACACCGTCAGTTGTACTGGAAGGGAGCTTCGAGGTCAATGCGACAGTTACTGATGATGGTGAGATTGTCACTGATGTTGATGGCGATTGCTACGGTGTCGCTTGGAACATCCATTTCGAAAATACCCTTGAGGCCTTCATCACACTTGGTAGCAACACAAACACATTTCCTCTCATTGATCCCATGAAGAGTGATCCTATAGCTGAGGGCTGCATTGGCTACGTCAACGATGGAACTGGTGATGATGGATCTGATGATAAGGGCGGTATGTCAGGAACTAGAATGGTCAGCAGTGTTTGAGCTTTGGATATGGTGAGGATAAGACGTGTCAGCTTTATGGGAAGAACCTCAAGAGTCTTGGTGTCACGTCGGGTAAAGGGAAGCAGGCCTCGGTGTTTTATGACAGGAAGTGCTACGCGTTTAGCCAATGTCCAAAGTAGCCTGTTGGACTTTGAGAATGGACTGGGGGGAACAGGCAGCAAGGCTCAAATTGCATAGTTTCTTTTGTCGTTGAGCACCCTTTGCCACATTATATATCCACGTTCTTACATCTCATTATGATTGGGATTTCTGTTGTGCGAGTATATGCTGTGATGTATTGTCATCCGAGTCCACCAAAGTATTTAACTATGTACAGTGAAGGATGTGCTGGATCCCTCGGTAGGACTAGACCATTTGTATATAATAATACTTCCACCAGGTAGCAATGTACAAGGAATGTAAGATCTCCCTCCCCATGTCTCAAGTGCAAAACTCGAAGATCGCCAAGCATTGGCTGTCCCTAAGGTTTGGGAACACTCAGGTTATTTAACAGCGGAGCTTAGCGCTATTGCCAGCAGCGGCGTTGAAGAAGCTCCAGGTCTCACCAGGGGCGAACTTCTGACCGTTGGCAGTAGGGTCACCAACGTGGCCACCACCGTGTCCGATCCAGGTAACGGGCTTGCGGCTGCAAGTGTAGGAGGTCTTGACGTAGTTCTGGGCACCGGGCGAGGGATCGTTGACTTGCTTCTGCTGGCAGCCGTTGGTGCTGATCCACTTGTCGCGGAGCTGGCGGCCCTGCTGGATGCTGAGAACATTGTCGGCGGATCCGTGGATGTGGAGGTAAGAGACGGGAGTGTTGCCACCGTTACAGCCGGAGAGGAGAGCACCAGAGATGACGGCGACAGCAGCGAAGTCGTCTATAATAAGTTAGTATATATAGAACTTGTAGGATATGAGGATGATGACGTACTAGGTCTGGAGCATGCGACACTGTGGCTCATGGCACCACCGTAGCTGAAGCCAGTAGCGAAAACTTGCTTCTCATCAATGCAAAGGTTTTGCTTGGCAAAAGCAAGCATCTGATCAGTGAAGGTAATATCCTCACCACCCTGGTTAGCCCAGCCGGCGTTGAGACCGTTGGGAGCAATGAAGATAGTGGAATCGCCAGCCAAGTTGCGAAGACCGTAGTAACCGCCCTGGACGACGTTGCCCATGTTTCCGCTGAGCCAGTGGTAGCCGAAGACGAGACGGTGGGGCTTGTTGTTCTGGTAGTTGTTGGGCAGCTGGAGGGTGTACTCGCGGTTCTTGCCGTTGACCTGCATGGTCTTGACGCCGCTGGAGGGAGGCTGCTTGCCACATCCAGCTGAGGCAGCGTCGCCGAGCCCAGCTGAGGCGAAGAGGGCGAGGGTGAGGGTGAGAAGAGACTTCATCGTGGACGAAAGGACCGAGCCTGTTCTTGGTGTTTCCTGGTGGAGAAGAAAAAGAAGAAGAGAAGAGAGTAGTTGGTCCTGTCTAGCAGATCCTTGTGTGATGAAGAAGAATTAAATTTGTTCAAGCTGAAGAATTGAAGATTATTATATACTATTTTTCGTATAACTAAACGTTGCCCTGATTTCCAGCTGCCGAAGCTTCACCCGTGCCAGCCCTGAAGACTCCTCACCAGGGTTTTCCCAAACGGGCCATCCTGCACAGATCATTGTCATGCGTGTTCCAAGCAAGTTCACCCGAAGTGAATCGATTTCTCTAAACAGCCGACAATGTTCATCAATGGTCGAATGAGGGATCCGGAGTCTGTGGGTCCGAGGGCTACATCCCCTGGCACACTGAGACTTGCATGTGGATGTTTCGAAACAGCAATAGTTTCATTATTAGCCGGTAGATCATTTTCCATCAATTGCTAAGGAGGTCTGTTTCTTGGACGCTGGCACTGAAATTTCGCCTGCAATCTTTGCCAAACAAGCGTAAAATTAGAGGCATTACCTTAAATTCTTCTAGAAAACTTGACATCGCAAACTGCCTACCGTTTGGGTGATAGCCCCGAGCTGAATGCTCTCTTGGGCTTATCGATAAGCTGCCTCCCTTCGGACAGGTTTTCCTGATGGGGCGAGGCTGCAACGGGAGAAACGTTAAAGACGGCGTGATGGCTATAACATAATTGAAATGTATAACACGATTGAATATTTACCAACCATAGTATCAGTGTTTTCCCGGAGCTCGTGTCGTGAGTCTATGCGCGCCTGCAGGAATTGAGTCTTTGAATGCATTGACAACAACGATCTACAAGCCAAATGCAAGTAAGTGCGGAGATGAAATAAACTGCTACGTTAACACTCTGTTAATTTAACCGTTCCTTGGCAAAGAATTGGTAATAGCTGATAAAACGAGCGTAGGGAGATTTCGACAACGACTACAAGAGATGCAGTCCTCTTAAATATATAAATCAATTCTTGCTCCCGGGTAGAGCACGCAATTCCCCATATCCCGTGGCTTCAACGATAAGCCTAATCGTCATCCCGACTATCTTATCACCCATTATACAAGGAACAACAGAAAACACTTTGACCTGGCGTAAATGGGCCGATTATGAAGTTAGGTAGACGTCTAAATATAGGATGATTGACGTTTTTCCCGGCTCGTTGGACCGTTTCCCAAACCTGTTCCTGAAGTTGCTCTCGCCTCCCCACACTCTAGACTTATCTGATTCCAGAACGGAATCTAGCCTCCATTTGGTAGGCCCACTAGGGAGTTGACCACCAAGTCTGGCAGGAGTCCCATATATAAGCCAGGGGGGCTTATTTTCCATGGTAACACTCCCGTGGGAAAACTTCCATGAACGAGCTTGAACGAGCATGTTAGTTTATCCAGAGCTCCGGATGCAACCCCCGATTCCACCAAGGATTGCCGAGATTAGTGGAGAACGCTACCCAAAAAACTAGGCGTTTGTTTCAGAGTGACAGTGGCAGGGGTTCGTCTCACTTCGGTGTCCCTCGGTTCCAGCGTAGATAGCAGAGCTATGGCCAAGATGGTGGGAATTCCGTCGGCTCATGTTTAAAAAGCTCCGTTAGTCTGCAAGAAAGTGAGTCTTGCACTCGAGAAAAGGACCGACTGTGTTCTTTGAATGTACGACAGCTTCATCGTAACTGGCCATTACTGTGAGTTGAGGTGAATGAGCTCCAGATTGGGGCCTTGATATGTTCACGGAGAAACTTCCGTGGTTCAATTCGGTATAGCATGTAAATAAATTCTCCATTGGGAGATGAGTATAAAGGAAGGCATAAGATGCCGAGAATATAGTCCTTTATCAGAGATTCAGATCAATAGCAACTCATTGTCTATCTTCCAATAAAAAACTCCTCTATCATACCAAACTCAAAATGAAGAGCTGTCTTGTCTACCTCGCCGGGCTTTTCGCCCCCTTCGCGCTCGCTCAGTCTCTCTGCGACCAATACTCCTACTACGCCAATGGAGGCAACGAGTTCAACAACAACCGCTGGGGTCAGAGTTCCGGCTCTGGTTCTCAGTGCACTTACATCGACTGGTCCAACAGCAACGGCGCCGGATGGCACGTTGATTGGACCTGGTCTGGCGGCCAGGACAACGTCAAGGCGTACCCAAACTCTGCTCTCCAGATTGGCACCAAGCGCATCGTCAGCTCCATCAGCAACATGCAGTCTGCTGCCGCTTGGTCCTACAGCGGCACCAACATTCGCGCCAACGTTGCCTATGATCTCTTCACGGCTGCTGACCCCAACCATGTCACCTACAGTGGTGACTATGAGCTTATGATCTGGTGAGTGCCCCTGACTAACATCGGATATTGGGGGGTGACTAACACGCTTTGGAATAGGCTCGGCCGATATGGCAACGTCCAGCCTATTGGATCCAAGCAGACCACCGTCACCATTGAGGGCCGCAGCTGGGAACCCTGGGAGGGCATGAACGGAAGCATGAAGGTCTTCAGCTTCGTCGCCGCCAGCCCTGTCAACAACTTCAACTCTGATGTTAAGCAATTCTTCAACTACCTTGCCAATAGCCAGAGCTACCCCGCCAGCAAGCAGTATCTTCTCAGTACGTATCTCGTACTCATCATGAAATCATTTACTAAAAAAGCAACTACAGCCTTCCAATTCGGTACCGAGCCTTTCACGTAAGTCAACCTTGCTTCGTCTTGAGAGACAAACACTAATCCGTCAATAGTGGAAGCAATGCTAAGCTCACTGTCACCAACTTCAACGCCCACGTCAACTAAATTGCGAGGTCCATCATCTCTCGGGTGGAATAAATAAGGGCGTATACACTTCTATGTTACATATTTTCTTTTTACATATCACAATCAATAGCAGGCTATCGTAGCTACTTTGAACTGTTCACTAGGCTCGCATTGGTTCTTGGCGACCCTATGACAATACTAGCGGCAAAGCTCGAGGCAGTTACACCCTCACATGTTTAGATAAGACAATGAGTAGTTAGGCTTCCATACACACTTCAGGCTAAGTCAATCAGGGAGGGATGACTATGCTATCAAGCGATTACTGGTTGCATGCGATGAGAGAATAGCCTTTCAAATGTATTGGTGCTCATTTATCAATCCATAGTAGACAGAAAGTAGCTCCACCATTGATGGACCGCCTCATATCACACCTGACACTATTAACAATCCAAATAAACCGCTTGAGGACTGTCAGCACATCTACTTCCTCGACAGGGACATGGAGCATAGTGAACTTACCGTTAGCGTAAAGAGAATACGAATCAGCGTTGTACAGACAAGACAGAGGATCTAAAGCTGTAGAGTTCTCATAGCCATAAGCATAGTCCTGAGTCGAAACCTCCTGCTCATACACGGCTCTAGCATGCGTCATCTCGTGAATAGTAGTGGTGGCGTGGTCCTGCTTATGGCACTTTTGCGGAAGAGGGGGCAGCGTATCGTAGAACAGCGGACACATGGTAACATAGCCGTTGACCCAGGTAGTGTACGCGATCAAGGGACCGTCGCTCTCACAGTATCCAATCTCATCACTGCAAAAGACTCGCGTGTTACCACTGTCTGAAGTAGAGCACTCTTCAGCGACGGCAAGGAGTCGGCCTGTGACGTGTTCGCGTGTCTTGGTCTCGTTTGACTTGAAGTACTCGACGAACCTTGCGGAGTGAACGTCTGATGCATCTTTCGCCGCAGCCCGGGCAAGCGATTCACAGTTCTTTACACCGTTAGCAGTGAGTTCAAGCTTCTCGGCAGTGCATGAGTCCTCCTGGAGGATGGTACGCTTCGACGCCTTTTGCTTTGCCTCAGCTGAAGAAGTTTTGGTGATCTTGATCGACAGAGGCTCGGACTTGAAGGAAACGGGAACCGCCTTGCTAGATTCCTCCATGGCAGCAGGGAGAGTGCCCTCGGCATACACAGAGTATTTACCGGCCTTCAAGTCGTACATGGTAGACAAGTCCACAATTCGAAAGATGGAGGACCCAGTTCTAAGCGTCTCAAAGTGATTGATCTTGAGTCCATCGTAGTATAGACTCAGCTCAATGCCCATGAAAGGTACCTCATTTCCTGCCTTATGTTAGCAACTTGGCTTCTGGGCTTGGAGGACAACGTGCCGCTCTCATCCTTCAGAAACAGCTTCTTGACAGGTCGCTCATCAAGAATTGTACCAATCTTGAGAAGACTCAGATCAGTAGGTCCGTCGTTCTTCATAGAGACATTGACCTGAGCCGATCGCCCAGATACAGGCTCCAAAGCCACGGTCAAAGCGTTGGTGTTTCGTGCATGTCTGTAGTCGGGCAAATGCGCCTGAACGCCAGAGGCAAGATAGGCCACAGAAGCCAATGTCGGATAGAAGCGCATCTTGAAGTGTGATTAAGGTGAGGAATGATTGTGTAGATTTTAATTCAGCTGATCGTGCTTTAATATGTCAAAGGGTAGGTAACGCTCGAGCCCCTTATACGGTGGATATTCCCAGAACAGAAATGAACTCCTTGCCAAGAGTCGGGATACGAGGTCGAACCCTGTCAATACGGTTGCATCCTAAGCACGACTAATGGTATCCACCTATTTTAATATTCCAGACGAAGAAGCTAAACAGTCAACACGTTATAGACGTATTCAAAGCATAGTCATGTTGGTGTAGCTGAGAAAACCTAATGATGAAAACTAAGTGAGAAATCACTGACGCCAACCAATCTTCTTTATCGACATCTCCATAGCCCCGACATCTTAACCCAAGCTCTCCCAGTGCAACTTTGAAAGAGTAGTGGTGCTGATCTAACGGCGGAACCATTTCCCGAAGATCAGGAAGACAAAAACGAAGAGATTGTTAATTGTCAGTGCGCCACATAAGATGCCTGCAAAGATCTTAATATAGCCATCTGCCTGGACCCAGTCGATCACTTTGTAGCCAAAGGCAAAAGAGATAGACATTTTGCCAACGTTTATCGCAATCAGCATCTCAGGCATCTTGGCCTCATAAGAGTCCATTGCGTATGCGAGCGTGTAAGTGAGATAGAAGAAAGATCCTATATAAAATATGTTAGTGCTTACGCCCGAAAGCCGTTTCATAACACATACCAAACTGGAACATCCCCACCGCAAAAATGAGTGCGAACCAATGCAATTGATTTCCTGCACCATATCCATATAGAATAAGTGCTGCTGGGGAGATAAGAAAGACAACCCCCAGACACCAAAGGCGGTACTCGGCTTCGTGAATGTTATTGTTCCTGCGGGTAAGCCAAGCGGAGACTCGTTCCGGGACGGTACTAAAGGGTCCTGCTGCTAACAAATAGCCAACAAATCCTGATATTGCCACAAGGCCGGTATTCTCCTGGCTGCATAGTTAGTACCAGGCCGTTCATCCAAAGCTTGGTAGGGACAAAAATCCACTGAAGGGTTTCCTACAATTGGCCAGGAGTATGGAGGAGCGGCAACAATGGTTGGGAAAGTAGAAGTGAAGGCGAGACCAGCAAGGCCAATAACCATCCCTTTACTAAGTCAGCTAAATATGTCTTTATTTCTGAAGAAGTACTTACCATAGGTAGCGCAGACCCAGAACACCTGGGGTATGATGAGGTAAGTAAAGGATCGGATCTAGAATCATTCTGTTAGTGCTTGGTCTATGGAATTCGTTGTTGAAGGTGTCTGACCATCATCATGAATACCGGGCTATTGGGGTCCGTCTTTCCGAAGATCTTGCACTGCTCCGAGTAGGTTTTCCTTGGTGGAACTTGTAACAGACTCCTCAAGCCGGGATTCCATGCATTCCGAAGTGGCTTGGGGTTCGTCTTTGGTGGAATCGGCGTCAATTGGTCGTTGACTAGAAGGTGAAGGAGATTGGCGTTCCGCAAGGTACATTGTTTCCTCGAAAAATGCGAGAGTGAGGAGGAAGAGGACACATCCAAGAGCAAACTCTATCCAGAAGAACAGGTTGTGCGAAAATCCACCCGATAACATGTAGCTAGCAGCGGTAGCACTTAAAGATCCAGTCACAAGTGCAACTTTTGACCCGACATGTCAGTGGTGTTGACTTCAGAGATAAGGGCTAATGACTCAGAAGGAAGAGTAATACTGACAGGTATACCAACCCAAGGCCTTTCCTCGTTCGTGGAAAAAGAAAACATCGGCCACAGCTTGCGCTGGTAATGCTTCGCAAACTGATGAGCCAAAACCGTGAACCATTCGGAAGCCCATCAGGACATTGTATGACTTGGACAGAGCACAGCCTAGCAGGCCACCACAGAACTATCACATGTATCAGGTATATTATTCTCCGTGTCGCGAGACACAGAACCCACGATAATGATCGAGATTAGCATCGTGGGTCTTCGGCCGATCTTTTGGTACATGGGAACGAAAACGAGGGAGCCTACTCAGGAATAGACCAAAGTCCTGACGTTAGTATTGTTACCAATTTGAGTGGATTGCTCTTACCCAAGCGGAAGAGAAGGTTTGGATTATTCACCAGCTGCGATGTCTCACCAGGTGTTTTACCAAACTGCTGAGCGAAGAGGTTGACATAGACGCTGGGGCCAATCAATGCACCGTTAGCTATAAAGGAGTACACCGAGACGATGAATAGAATCGAGTATTTCTTTCTTGGAGTCCACTAATGGGAAAAGGTCATTACTCTGAGTATCCATCGTCGTTGTAATTTGATAAGAGAGGATACATACGTTGAGCGGATCGTTCGGGTCGGCGGACGGAGTCGGTGTCAAGGAAAGACCGTATGCAGTTTGACTGTCGTCTAGATCCGTTGATTTTAGTTTCTACATGTTGAAATCTGAAGATCGGTTCATACCTGTGACTGTCATATCAATGGTGCCAGGCACCTTTGGCTCTTCAATGCCGCTGAGTTGTATTAGAGCCCGAATTTGCTTCCAGAACTTGATACTAGGGTTGGGTGTTGGACATGCCTTGGGTTCTCATGTTGGCGCATTCTGTGTTCACTTCTTGCCTTGATGGCAGCACAGCTTGATTCAAGGAAATGGATTGGAATGGATGATGATTCTGTTCAGAATCTATTCTTGAAGCGGCTCCTATATAGGTAAAGAGGTGTAGGTCTCTTGCTAGTAAATGCTCCCTTCTGTTGTAATGAGGGAGGCAACGCCACTAACGCTCTGGCCTCCCAATCGCTGGTAATAATCGAGAAGTCTGGGGAAATAAGGTTTCAGTAATTAATGTCGGATAATTGGGCCTTCCCCGCGATATTGAGATGATTAAGCTTTGACGATAACTAACCCTTTAAGACCGATAAGGCACATCAGTAGTACCAGGTAGAATTTAAACTAATAGGAATTTAATACATTTAAGGTACTTAGCTATTACTTATTTTTATATATAAGTGTAATGTAACTATTTATAGGTTAGAAAATTATTAGTACTTATATTATATATAAAAATAAGTAGTAGCTAAGTACCTTAAATATATTAAATTCCTATTAGTTTAAATTCTGCCTAGTATAACTAATATGCCTTATTAGTCTTAAAGGGATTGGGGTTAAGATGGGCCTGTTGCCGAGGGAGCGATGCCTGACACGGTATAGCTCCCGAGGCAGATTTTCCTATTCGAGACATCGATATTCGGTATCAAGGATGCCTGGAGATTTGAGACACCTACAGTAATCAACCGGAAATCGGAAAACGTGAGTCGTGGATCAGGAGTCGGAAGAGAATGCGGGGAAATAATCTGGGGAAAGAACTCAAACTACCGCGTCTAGTTGCTGTTGCACTTACGTGGTAATTCATTCAAGCGATAAGATACACAGTTGATGACACTGCATTAAGCAGGACGTATTGTAGCCCATAGAGCAAGACTTCACGATGCATTGTAGTTTACATAATTCTCTAGCATTTCCATCATCATTGTGATCAGTTCTGATAGAAGAGTGCGGCAACGTGGGCTTGCCCCTATAAAATATTGATCAAGAGAGGTGGCCCTGGAGTGTCTTGTCAAGGGGCACTTGCAAAGATTCCGGAAGGCGGAAGATTCGAATTCGAGTTTGAAGTTTTCCGATGTACCAGATGTTCTTCCGGCAGGATGCTCCGTAGTGCTATCCACGTAGACAGAGCCGAGCCAATAACGAATTTTGATTAGCAGTCTGGGGAAAACCGTAAGCGTGTTCCACACATGCGTCAGTCTTATGCATGAACAATGAACGGCAACAGAGACTTAATCGGCAGTTCAGTACGGCACTTGCATAGTTTGACTTGAAAAACAACAGCCATAGTCTCTACGTGTTTTGACTACATATAGATCACCGCATTGAACATCGAATTTCTCTATATCGGACAGTTCTCTTCAATCGCTTCTACATACCTCTTCTACCTCGTGAACCTTTCAAATATGACGCAAGGTACTCAAACAAACAACGAAAATACCTTTTTTGGCTTGCCGTCGGCATGGAGACAGGCCTTGGAGTTTTCGCAGCATGGCGTTTTAGGCCGATTCGAGAGCGAGGTAGCTGATATGGTAGTCTATGGAGACATACCCAAGGAGATCAACGGCACCTTCTACCGTATGATGATCGATCCCCTATATCCCTTGATGCCCAATAATCCCGCCATTGAGGGTGATGGCAACATTTGTGCGCTGCGCATTCAAGATGGCCGCGTCGATATGAAGAACAGATATGTCGAAACGGAGCGTCTCAAGCTAGAAAGGCAGGCAAAGAAAAGACTCTTTGGTCTTTACCGAAATCCCTTTACGCACCATCCTTGCGTACGCGCAGCCATTGAATCTACAGCAAACACAAATGTAATCTACTGGGCCGGACGACTTCTTGCTCTCAAAGAAGTGGCTCAGCCATATGAGATTCACCCCGATACACTCGAAACCCTAGGGTTTGACCCCCTCGCCTTTCCGGGGAAAACATTTTCTGCTCATCCAAAGGTCGACCCATTTACCAATGAGCTGGTCTGCTTCGGCTATGAAGCAAAGGGTTTGGCTACAAAGGATATTGTCATCTACTCGCTTGATCAAAGTGGGAAGATAAAAGACGAGCAGTGGATTGAAACGCCTTGGGTGCGCGTTTACCCATGACTGCGCCATAACAGCCAATTACATAATTCTCGTCCTGTGGCCATTTGAAGCCCACTTGGACAGAATTGAGTCTGGCGGTCAGCATTGGCTGTTCAGCTACGATCGCCCTGCGACATTCATTGTCGTACCAAGAAGACCTAATGATCTACCATCGGGCTGGAGCAAGGGCGAGTCACGGGTCTATCATTGGGAAAACTCTGTTGCCATTCACACTGCTGGGTCTTGGGAAGACGAGGATGGAAAGCTTTACTTTGAAAGCTCTCGCGTTTTCTATAATACCCTTCCCTGGTTTGAACCCCCAGGAGAGCCCGACATGAAAGATCTGAAAGCCGACTATGTTCGATGGGAGATCGATATCAGCCAACCGACCGGGACCAAGGTGAAAGATCCTCAAGTCATCCTCGATCTTCCAAGCGAGTTTGCTCGTATGGATGAAAGGTTTCTTACGCGTCCGTACGACCGCATGTTCACGCCAGTCTTGCTACCTCATCGACCAAATACTGCACCGCCAGTTGTACCGCTATGCCTCAATGGTTATATCATGCTTGAGAAAGGCAGCGGCCGACGTACCTTTTTTGATCCAGGTCCTCACGCTGCCGCCGAAGAACCAATCTTTATACCTCGTTCTGAGAGTGCTGCAGAAGGAGATGGGTGGGTGTTGGCCATGGTTCAGAGAACGGACGTCAACCGTAGCGACCTAATTGTCTTGGATACTAGACACTTTGAGAAGCCTGTTGCTGTTATCCAGTTGCCATTCAGGACTAAGAACCAGATTCATGGTAACTGGGTAGACAATACAGAGCGCCATGGGGATGTGCTACCATTAGTTGGATAGGATATGTGTATTGCTGTAGATGATCTATTGAAATGTTATTGTAAAGTAATTGCTCAATGAAAACATATCAAGGTTTTCTACCTTCTGTATTATTTGTGTAGAATAATGTCGGCTCATGTGGCTTACGGAAGTAACGACTTCCGTGCCGTTTAGTCCTAGTAGATTGTTGGGCATAAATCAGGCTGTATGGCACAATGAAGACTAAGTATCAATACAAACTATCAATAAATATTAGGCTGTAACAAATATTGCAACTGATAAATCCTCACCAGCCTATGGCACAAGGTACATCAAGAACAAATACCATTCAATATCAGCCCAAACGCACATCTCAAAAATGGCTTGCTTAAATGCCTACCAGCAGACCATTGGCGACAAGCTGACTGAATACCGACCTCTCAGGACACAGAGATACGCCAGCGTAAATGTGCTAATAATTACATGGAAGGACCATGACCTTGGAGTCGACTTTGACCGAGAAGTTGCAGAAGTCAAGGACATGTTTAGCCAGACTTTCAACTATGCCATTTGGCCTTTCAGAATACCATCTCAGGATCCCGAACTTTCTCTCAATGTGTGTGTCGCTCAGTTCATCAAGAATTTTGGCGGAACGGACGACCTTCTCATCATCTTCTGCAGTGGACACGGCGGAGGAGAGAGCAACACACAGGCGAGAAGTCCTTGTACTTGGGCAGCGTAGGTAATCGGCTGCATTCAACAGACACTAGCTGACCGTGTATTTATTGCAGAAAGATATGCGGCGGTCCAACGCTCGATTGGTCCAACATCCAGCCCCAACTATTTCTCTCTCTGGGTGACGTGGCCATCATTCTCGACTGTTGCTATGCTGGGCAAGCTGCGCGACCTCACACCTCTCATAAGATCGAGTTCTTGGCCGCCACCGGCAAGGACAACTGGACACCGACGGGAATGAAAAAATGGCCGTCTTTCACCAATGTTCTCATGCGAGAGATGAAGCTTGCAATGTCGAACGAAGGGCTTGTAACACTTGCCGCCCTCCAGAGTCGCATGGTAATAGCGGAAGCTGGTTTGAAGCGACAGCCGTTCCTGGTCTCTCTAGGTGGAGATGCTTCAGAAGGCCCTATCAAGTTGACAAGACTGACGAATGGTGACCAGGCCAGAGAGCCTCTCCCTCAAACCATCTCGCAATCTATCAACTCCATGTATCTTCGACTATGTCTCTTCGATCCTCTCGATGGGGCTATGCTACCGAGTCTACTTCGGTGGCTTACACGAGACTCACCAGCATCCGTTGAAGATATACAGCTTATTGACCGGGTTGCTTCCCAGGCACAAGACATAAGCAAGATGGGAACATATGTGTGTGAAGCGGCGTATGAACAAGAGAGAACCGAAGCCTTATCATTCCTCTCCCAAGAAGGGCGGATCGAAGCTCAGAGGCTACTCGATGAGCTCAAGCTTGCTGTGTTCGCCTCAGGTGACGCACTTTCGGTAAGGTCCGGAACATCTCATGCTGTTCTGGAAGGACTCAGGGCAGCCTCTTCGAAGCTAGTAGACTTTCTGGGAGATTCACTTGCGACGATGGACACATGCACGCTAAGTAATCTGGATGACACCGGTTCTACTGCTCTTGAAGACATCCGGAGCAAAATTGCCATGCGCCTAACTCTGCTTGACGACGAAAAGGTGCTGGGTACCCCTACTCGCGTGAGCTTTAGCGACACAGCGAGCCTACATCAGCGAATAAGACATGGGACGCAGGCCGGCCGCGACGTGCTGGTTGAGTATATCTACTACCTTGACGAAGACCCCGATGCCTGCGGCCGTATGTCGTATCAAATCAAGCGCATCATAGCGCTCCTTACCGAAGCCAAGAGCCCAGCATTCCGCTGCTTCGAGATCTCCGGCTTCACTCACGAGACGCTTTGCGGACCTCGGTTTGGACTCGTTCATCTTGTAGCTGAGAAATTCAGGGACCGAAGGTGCATACCGCTTGCAGAGTTAATTGGACAGGCCAAATACGTCCCTTTAAATCGTCGAATGCGGTTGGCTGAAATCATCTGCGAAGCTATCCTACATCTCCACTCGATTGGTTGGTATCACAAGAACATCAAGAGTGAGAACATCATTCTATTTGAAATAACAGAGAGTGATAGAAGCAATTCCTCAGCTGATGATTGGGACTTTGAGAACCCGTTCCTGATTGGATTTGACTGCTCTCGTCCGGCAGATGCTGAAACAAGAAATACAGTAGATTTCGCGCCGCAAAACAATATCTACAGGCACCCAGAGCGATGGGGGAGATCGGCACGCTTCGAAAAGCACCACGACATATATGCACTGGTAAGGACATTAGAATGTTAATTCCTCAGCGTGACTCTGTCTAATCAATTTCCTTGATGGAACAGGGCATTCTCCTACTAGAGATAGGTTCTTGGCTGAAAATCCCTACATTGGACACGAAGCAGAACAACTTTGCGCATATCAGTAACCCCGAAATGATTCGCAGCTTGTTTCTTAAGGTTGCATCCTCTAAACTCGCGCATGCAGCAGGCACGAGATATGCCGAAGCAGTTAAAGACTGTGCGAAGAACAGACCCTGGAAGGCTCTCGAAGATTGGGAATCACAAAAGCTGGTGCGAGAGAGGGTTCTGTATCCACTCAGGGAATGTGCTGCTGCAAGTGGTTAAAATAGCAAATATGCCAAAACTATATCTTTAGAGTTTCAATATACTTCCAGGCCGCCATACTAGTCTATCATAGACACCATTTACAGAAACCATGCCATGCCCGCCAAGTTAAAGGATTGCCCCCGCTAACGAGATTCTGCAAGGAATGCACCGAGGAGTGTAGCGTATCTGAGCAGAAAGTATCATATTAGTGAGCACTTGCTTCCACAGAAATGCGAGAGAAGTAATGTAGTTGACTTACGTTATCAGAGCAACTAGAAAGTTGTGTTTTGTCAGGTCGACAGCAGCGAAGAGCATGATAGACGTCCCGAAAATGAAGAAGGCGAAAACTATAGATCTGGGGAGACTTCCCGAGGAAGCCTGGAGGATAATCGTAGGAAGAACCAACCATAGAGGAACAAACAGAGCCACAAAGGCTTTGATGACGCGATCAAGAAGGACAGTGGAGAATAGGAAGATGTTGGGGTCCTGAGTCTTGGTCTGCACGTATTATTAGTTCATATTGTTAATCGGAGGAATAGGCCAGCAATGCTTACCTCACTAGTAGAGAACTGCTGTAGTGTTAGCACTTCTGTTTCACTCCGGCAGTCCTTGGTAAACATACCAGCCTTCTAACACTTGGAAAGGTCCTCAATGCCAATTCCGCAAGCGTCTCCAGCCCCGATCTGTCACTTCTCTGGGCTACTCCAAGTGCCACATAGTCTGTGTCGCTGGACATGTTGAGAAAACATCCACTCTCAGACCGAACCAGGGGCTTGTTTCCTAAAACCCAGTTCTCTACATTCTGCCGCTGTGCTCTCTGTGGTTCGGGGAGTTGAAGCATGCTATTGTAGTCTTGGATGGCTTTGTCTGAGTCCTGTTAGTACTCAAACATGGCGGCAGGTTGGCTATATATCGACCATAGACTTCTAATGTTGAGCGAATCCGCTGAAGGATGTCGCGTCTGGTAGTGTTGGCATCTTGCCTGCGGCTGCAAAGCCTAAGCTGTACTCGATCATCGGCATCACAGGTTTTCAGCCGATCTTCAAGCTCTGACAATTGATCCTGAAGGTCTAGAATACTTCTCATGTGCAAAAAGTCATATCTTTTGAGAATCGAAAAGTTTTTATCTAAAGTCAAGAACCTGGCCAGGCGAGGGTAACCCTGGCGATAATCCTCTACTGTTGGCCATGTCAGCATTTGCCCCGCAGGAGAAAAGAGTCAACAGTACGAGACGCATGCTACTGTCTTCGCTGATAAGATAACCAGGAACATCGAGACAGGGTTAAATGGTACAGTGGGCAATGCGGACTTACACATGAGACTGCTCATCCTTTATGACCAAGGTTGAATATATCAATCTGGGAGCGCTGGGGAGCGGTGATATGTACTGCTGAGTTCAAACGTGCTGATGCCAACCAGGAATAAAAACACAGAATCGAAAACCAGCTTGGGGCTTAAGCAGTCATAGGATGATAGAGGGCCTCAGACCTGCAAGCTGCGGGTTGGAGCCTGGTCACGACTCAGCCCCCAGGCCTTGTGCAACCACACCATCAACGCCACCGTTGCCTTTTCTCAGACAATAGGCTACCGTTGGTGCTCAGCACTGCACTTTGTCGCCCTGTTCTTCATATCCGCGACAAGGAGCGGGGTTACTGAGGGATTTTGTGGTTTGAGCTGGCTGTTGTGTTGCAATTAATATTCTGTATAAAGGACTCTTGATGCGATGGTGAAGATATATGGGAGCAACAGTCCGTACCTCTGGCCCTTATGACGGAATATCCGGTGGTGATAGTCCCCAAGGATCATCATGACTGAAAACGCAAACAAGACAGCCCAGCCCGAAAAAGGCAGAGGGGCACGCCTCGCCACAGCCCCAATTCGGGACGCACCCAGCAAATCAGAGGAGGAGTCGAATGTGCACCAGGTCAAGGAAGAAGACGATGATGATGACAGAAAAGCCCATGTGGCTCGTTACAATAACAATGTTCCCGTAAGCGCCACGTATCACTAGTTACCTATCAGACGCTCACTTTTGCCCAAGTTTCCTTTCGAAATTGGAGAGACTGTCTGGGTCGTCCAGCCAGGCTACCGTGCACCACGAGGGGAATTTCGCATTACAAAGGTGCATCCCGACGACTTATTTGAGCTTGTTGATTGTGCAACCAATGTCGTACACCCAGATTTGGTGGAGGGCAAGTATTTAAGGCGTGATATTTAAGTAGCGAAAAAGAAGTATAGATAAGTGGTAAATCAAGCAGGATGGTGGGTGGCTTTGATGTTGTACTGGCCAATGCACGTTGGTCCAACAATCCACATGTCATGTATAACTAGATAAGGAGCACTTATGACCTTGTCTTTACCCAATTTCCTGCATTTATTTCTGGTCCCTTCTGTGATACCGCACAATGGCCCTCTCTTTCTGCACCTCTCCCACTTCTGACCTCTCGAGTCATGAACCACCAATCAAGCAAGCGAGCATATCTTCGACGGCACTGGATTTTGTCTATGCTCTGTCAACAGTTGATTTTGAGCTCTATACTTCTGCGCAACTGCATTTCGATGGTACTACTGTCAGGATTGCTGGACGAGGCGGTTATGCCACTGTCGAGATTGGCACCATCAGGCGTTCGAAGAATCTCGTCGCGGTAAAACGGAGTCTGATGCAATGGGAGAACCATCAACCGACTCAACCTCAGGATTCGAAAAGGATCTTGGGCAAAGGCTTTGAGCAGGTTGTTCAAGAGTTGCGTATTCTTAGACACAAAAAGGTCAGGAGCCATGACAATATAGTGAGCCTTGAGGGGGTCTGCCTGGACGACATCAACGGGGTACCCTCGCTAGCCCTTGTCATTGAGTATTCACATCTCGGAACTCTACGTGAGTTTCTGATCCAGAAAAACAATGCTCTCTGTCTTGATGAGCTGTTCGACCTTGCGCTGCAGGGTGGCCGTGGCTTGGATGCTCTTCATAACCTCCTAGTCTGCCATGGTGATGTCAAAATCGACAATGCACTCGTATTCGAGTCCCCAACGGGAATCGACGGCAAGGATTGCTGGGTGGTCAAAATCTCGGATTTTGGACAATCTGTTATTGCGACCCGTGACGACCCTGCTGGTAGAGTGCCTTGTCGACCCGGGACACGTCTCCGAGAGGCTCCCGAAATCAGGCGAAGCCAGGCGTTTCAAGACCCTGGTTATAATATTCAGGCTGCCTTGAAGACAGACGTCTTCTCATTTGGCATTTTTGTGTGGGAAGTGATGAAGAATGGCCAGGGATACTTTGATCCAGCATGGGCAGGGTTGAATGGAAGGCAATATGACACCGATATGATGGAGGACTTTCTTAACAATTTGCCTGACGATGGCCTTCTGGCTTATGGAGCGGAGTTTGCAAAGAGCTTGAGTCAACAACACCACGTTTCCCAGCGGCTTCTGCGGGTATTTGATGGTTCATTGAAGGACCAGCCGCAATCAAGGAAGACTATAAGCGAACTAATGGAAGCGTTCAAGCTGCCAAATGACGAGTGAGTGGCCACATTTGTATCCCTTGAAGCACGATGCCATGCTACGATGACCCACTGACACGTGCAGATGTGACGAGAACAAAGTAATTCCAGATTCATCCTCAAGTCTTGCGGCCATATTCGCCAAACTGGGATTTGATGTCGATGACGAGTCTTCAATAGGGACATGGGGCACCAGCAAGTCGTTTTACGATGTAAGTGATGCGACTCCTAAGGAGACGTATAAAGCGACCGTGACTAAGACACTCAAATCAGTTAATTGACCAGGCAGACCTTTCTGGATCCCACACCATTGTATCCCAGATACCCATGTTGCTGCAGCGGAAGATTCTTGCCGAGCTCAAAGGCATGGCAATATCTGATAGCACAGAAACTCATTCCTCGGGCCACTCCGCCATGACCGTTGCTGAGTGCTATACACTTGGCTTTGGAGGGTCACACGACATTGCCCAGGTTGTGCAGTGGCTGGGAACTGCAGCTTCGAAGGGCTTCAAGAAGGCAGGGCTCGTATACCACCGGGTCTGCGAGGCTGTCAACATTCTACCGCAAGACTTGAGCGGTGCTGACGAAAGAAAGGCCTTACAGATGGCTCTAAAAGAGATACCCACTGAGAAGTACTTGTCGGAAAGAATCCTCCACCACAGCCGGACCGTTCTCGAAGATGCACGTCAAGGGATCCTTGACAATGACGCCAGCTCGCTCCTTGCAATGGCAGAGGGAATATTTCTCTCCGCCTTTAGTGAGGCCAAAACGGATACTTTACTTCCACTACATGCAGCTTCTTGGCTTGGGGAGAAGGCCCTTGTGGCGGAGCTACTGAAAAGCACTCCCCCAGATGCCCAGTCGGTATTGGGCTTCAACGCCGCGCACTTTGCATGTCTAGGAGGCCACATTTCTATTCTTAAGCTCTTGGGCGAGCATAAGGTGCCTCTATCCGCGGCTAGTCTCCAGTTGATAACGCCTCTACACTTGGCAATCTTCTTCCAGCCTGGTGACCTCGCCACAGCTGTGAAGCTTCTCCTTGAACATGGTTGCTCGCTTGAAACACGCACGCATACGGTCAAATGGGATGCTCATGACCTCTCAATATATGGAACGCCAATCCAATGGGCATTACAGACACGTAATAGGACCCTTGTCCGCATTCTACTGCCACTACAGGCGCAATCACCTAGGCCCGAGTGGCTGGACAATGTTATCCAGGACTTTTACTGGGAACTGTTGGAGGATCTTCTGCCTTATTTCCAAGACCAAATGGATGATATTGTTACATTGCAACCAGCAACGAGGCCATTTAGTCGGTGGATTGCCCACGGTCGAGACTGTGGCCAAGCCATCGAAAAGACTGTCCGGCTCTGTCATGATAACGGAATTTTGGGTTTTACCGCTGACGGTATATCTCGGCTCCAGCTCATAATGCCTTCCACGCGTACATTAACAGACTTCTTGATGTTCAACTATGCTTTGGATGTATGTTCGGCAGACTACGTACGGTACAGAGGACCTGAACCTTTTAGTTCCCCTTTAATCGTCTCTGCATTCCAGCGCACCAACCACCAGGAGGCTCTCCGCGACACTCTGTCCCGGCTGACCAAATATTATACACTTGATGAGTTGGAAGATGGCCGCCTGACCGATGGCTACAATCTTTTAGGGGTGGCCGTGGCTCGTGGCAATGTGACGGCGGCACGTATCTTACTCGAGAGAGGAGTCGACGTCAACAAATCATACACGATTGGTGGTGTATCCATCATGAATCCGATCCAAACGTGTCTTTTTGGGAGGCCCTTACCTGAGATGCTGTCGCTGTTGGTCGAATATGGAGCCGACCTTCTTGCCAGATGCTCTATGACGGGGCTAACACCACTACAACTGCTCCTTGTCGGTCCAGTTCAAGTGGGCGATATATTGAATATCCTAGCCAGTCATTCACAGCCTGATCAGGTTTATATTGAGACTCTGTACAGGAGCTTTGCTAGGTTCTGTTACATGACCGTTAGACATGGCGTGGGGACCTCACCCAGTAGCCAGGAGCTGAAGAAACCTCAGCTGCGGACACACTATTTGGAGCAATTCCGTCGGCTGCTGATGGACCCTAGATTCGTTTGCTTCGTCGATGAACCCTATCATCCGGATGGCTCTACGATGATCCAGCAGGCGGCAAGCATAGTGCACCATCCCGCCGTTCGGCTGCTTCTCGATGCAGGAGCCGATGCAAGTCGACCATTCAGGCGCGGTAATAATTCGATCCTGCCACTTCAACTCGCAGTACTGAAAGGTAGGCTACTACAGGAAGCGAAAATCGAGAGTCCTGACCCCTTACCAGGAACTGAATACATAAGTATGGATCTGGTGATGGAGGTTGCAACAGAGCTCCTGCAATGGCATCTGGCACGCAGCGACGGCCTATTTGACGGCATCAGCGAACTCCACATTGCATACTCTATGATGTATGCAGAGGGGATTAAAAACTATCTAGAGGCTGGTCAGAGTTTGGAGGCAAAGGGACATTGGCCCGGAATTGAGAATGCAGTTACACCCAGAGAGCTCTGTCGTGACTCATTTTGGAACTATGAGTCGGGCTATAGCATTCAACTTTATCCATTTGTTAAAGAAGAAGGGCTTGGGCAGGAGTACAGAGATCTATTAGCAGGAATCCCGAGGGAAGCAGGACTGCTAGAGAATACCTTGCCAGTAAATGCAGAAGACTAAATACACTAAAGCAGGTTTCAGGTTTCACAACTACCGGATTGTCTATCACAGTGTAAAATTCGTCTCGTAACGTATTCCGTGGTAGTTTGATGCAGGAAACTATATGCATGCTGCAAGTTCCTTGTAATCCCTTATACTTTAATAACAAAAGCCCAAGGGTTCATCTACTTTATTCTTCCTTCGCCTTCATCATCCTTTCAGTGTATTCCTTACCAGCCTTAAACCACCATGCACCTATCAAAATTGCCAGACCGCCCACGACGACACAGGTGTAGTTCATATTCGCAACCTCGACTGGCATAACGTAAGGGAAGGAGAAGAAAATGATGGCAAAGGTAAGCCAACAAACTGTCACAGTGTTGACAATGGGCCCGATCGTTGGACCCATGTGGAATACGCCCTTGTGCATGTTCTTCCTGCCGGTCAGCAAGTTGGTGAGAATTGGGAACATGTAGGAAATGTTGTTGATAGTGACGGCCGTTCCGAGAAGGGAGTTGAAGGCAGTCGAAGAGCCAAGATACAAACATCCCAGAGCAGCGATGACTGCCGTGACGGCAAGCTGGGAATTGAAAGGTATCTTGAGGCTTGGGTGGACCTTGGACCAGCTGAAATATGGTTAACAATGGACATCTCGAGTCGCATGGCCGTAGACTTACATCTTGGAAAACGGAATGGCTCCATCGCGGGAGAAGGCCCAGAAGATTCGGCCAGTGCTGAGCTGCGAGCTGATTACACAAGGACCGAGAGCAATGAATAGGATGAACAAAAGGCCGAACGCACCGCCAGTCTTCTGAGTGACCTGGCGGAAGAGCTCTGCAAGCGGCATGCCGGTGTTGCCGGAGGTCAGCTGGTCGAAATCCTGAATCGAGAACATGAGACTGATGAGATACGTGAGACCAGTGCAGAATGCGATGACCAAGGTAATAGCGATGGCCAAGGGAGCATTCTTCGAAGGCTGCTTCCAGTCAGTTTCTACTCATTAATCTTCAAGAATCGATACAACATACGTTGGGCATCTCTTCTGTGATATGCGTGACACCATCGAGACCACCGAGAGAGTACAAAGGATTCACTAAACCAGTAATGAAGCAAATGGCGTTGTTATTCCACCCTGTCGTGTTGATCCAAGTCCTGAAAACAAATTCAGGATCACGGTGTGTTGGGGCGCATGCGACGACGGTGACTAGGACAACGAGCCAGCCAATCTGTAAGTAAAAGAGCGAGAATTTGTTCAGAGCTGGGATTATCTTGTTCCCAAACATAACAACGCCCGCGGTGAGTAGGTTCAAGCCTTGGTAGATGATAAATGTCTGCCAGGCCTTAATCTCGAGGTCAGCTACATACAGAGCGATCAATGCCATGAGAATTTGGGCGTAGATAATGTTGGTGGACGCAGTGGTGAAGATCCCTGGGCTGTCAGCGGGTGAAACTCTACTTTCACTTGAGATGACTTACAGCCGAGAACACTGAACCAACCAGTGAGGAAACTTAGAATACCAGTTGCTCTTCTTGGAGCCACAGCGGCAATCCAATGATACATGCCGCCCTCAGTAGGGTAAGACGACACGAACTCGGCGAGTGACGCTCCAAGGAAACATTGCAGGATCGTCACGAGGATGAAGCCGTAGATAACCGCGCCAGGACCTCCAGCTCCAATCTCGGTGATTAGACCAAGGCCCAAACCCGTCCATGAGATCGTTGTCGTTGAGGCCAAACCGATCAGACTCAGGGTGCTGAAGTGGCGGTTAAGCTCTTGGGTATGACCTGATTGCAAGAGTTAGTATGACCGATCATTCGAAATAGCGATTGTATCCTGTTTGACGAACCCATTTGCGCCAGACGAAGTTCATCGGCGTTTATCTCGGCTTTTGTCTCCGAAATGTCCAGACTCCGCTTCATGCTGCATATACCTTGATCCTCTGGTGCAGCCATTGTCATTGAACAGAGTCGCGATTTACTACAATTCTCTTTGTCTGTAATATCACGATCGCAAATGTCAAGGTTTCATTATGGCTTCCGGGGGTCACGCGAGATATAAGCATATCATACCCTAGCGCGTTATCTTAATTCTCGAACGATAGCTTATCGGGTAGTCGGCACAACGCTCGCATGTTGTGTAAGCATTGTGATATGCAAATCCCCTGTGCAGAACGGGTCTATGCAACCCCATATTTCCCATCTCTCCAATCGCGGAGACAAGTCGGATACAAGCGCGATAATACAGATGCACAATCAACGGCCAACTGCGGACCGGTTCGGCTAAACCACCGGAAAAGACCGTGATTAGATAGGATATCTTGAACTAAGAGATCGGTCATGCGAGCCAGATAAGGCCGTAGTCTATGCGGGGTAACCAGCCCCTCCACATGGTTCATCTACTAGCATCGGGGAACCGAGCTAGGGTTATCATTGCGATACGTGGAAATTGGAAGGTCTGAACTCGAAGATGTTGATCGGCAGACTCTCGCATGGCATGATGCCGAACTCGGCTTTCATGGTAGAATGGGGTTAATATCTCGCGCAACTAGTTTCTATGTATAATAGTATGGCCTATAACATGGCATGGCCTCCTCACACCTCTTCTTGTCTCTATCCACTCATACAGGTTGAGACCAAGTTGCAATCATGCGTTTCTCCTCCTTCTTCATCTTTACAGCTCCTGCAGTCAGTCATGGAGATGCAGCAGGTAGCTATGTCAAGTCCATGTCGCCTAATGCGCAACAGCTCTTCACTGAGTCGATGGAATGGATGGATAACTTCTACGACAAGAAGGCAGGCTACCTGTACGACTTCAGCGCTTCGGTAGGACTCCGCCATGAGACACGCAGCTCAGTGTGGTACGCGTTCGGTCTGTTGGCGAGGAACGAGGGGTCGGATGCTGCCGAGGCTGAGAAGATCATCAAGAACACTATTGATGCGCAGTACAAGGTCCCTGCTGATGAATGGTATGTTCAATAGCCAATGCGTAACTGGTTTGAATCTGACAGTTTTAGGTACGGGGACTATCAGCAAGAGCCCGAGGAACCCTACGTTGGCAGTCCAGCTTATCCTGCCAAGATCTACGGTAGCTGGGACCCCAACTGGCGAGGTTTCGTTGGTACAACTTTAGTCATGTGTATGGAAGAGTTTCCTCACTTGCTCAGCAAGAGTACTCGGAATCTGATTCTACACTCCCTGCATAACGCGACTAAGGGCGACGAGTACCGTTTCGGTCACCTCGACAAGACTAAGGACAATCTCTACCCCTCCTACAGTAACCCTGTAAGTATTTCTAACCAGGCGCTTCGTGTTCAGTATATTCTCTAACCGCCGTTGATACTAGTCTATTATGCGCGCCTTTGTTTCTGGTTGGACGGGCCGTCGTCTCAATGACAGAAACATGACCATTGGCGGCGAGAAGTACGCTCAAGAAATCATCGATCTCTTCAACAAACACAACACCCTCTCTGAGTTCAATTCAGGCACCTATACCGGTGTATCGCTTTTCGGTCTCATCTTGTGGAGCAAGTATTTGCCCAAGGACTCAGTTATGACCAAGAACGGGCCACGAATGGTAGAGAGAACCTGGGATGCTGTTTCTCAACTATGGCACCCCGGTATGAAGAACATAGCTGGTCCCTGGGATCGAGCTTACGGGTACGATATGAATCGCTATCTCAGCTTGATGGCTTTGTGGTTCTGGACTTTGACTGGAAAAGAGAGCTCGTCTCTTACTTCCCATGTATGCAATCTCTGATCATTACGGCGGCTACTGGATTACTGACGTAGTGTACAGCCTCAAGTCATGTCGCACATGGCTGACTACGCCTGGGCGCCTCTATTCGCCGCTCTCGATAAGACACACCAGAAGCTCATCCCGAAGAAGACGCTCCGCAAGCTCTCCAAGTTCCAGGGCGAGCATACCTTTACGGGAAGCGCTTACTATCCTCCCTTCGATACTGCATCGCGTAATATTACTACCTGGCTATCCGAAGATCTTACTATCGGCGCCGAGTCCTATGACGAGATTGTTATTGGCGGTCCATCTCAGTCTCAGGAGTCTTTCAACCCTGCAGTGGTCCAGTGGAATACTGGAAACGAGATCTCATTCATCTCTGTATGAGTCCCGAGTCTTATCGCAGAAACCTAAAGCTAACAAGATCACAGTTATACCCAACTGAGATGGCTCTCCAATCCCGCGTCAAACCTGGCAAGCTCAGTTTATCGTATCCTTACGGCAACGCTAGTTCTGTCTTTACCTTTGTTGTTGGCACCTTTGAGAAGAAACGTACTGTCACTAGCTGGGCTGATATCCAAGGTCTGGAGGTAAAGGTTTCTGGCAACATCAATTCGACTTATACTCTCTCGTTCGCTGGTGGCTACGGTGGTGCGGATAGCCTTATCAGGGATTTTGAGTTTTGGAACTTCACCTATACAATGCCTTCCGATTTTAAGGGAGTTCCTTCTGTCGAGCTTGAAATCAAGCTCATTTAGATTCGGTCTATAGTAGATCGTTGACTGACAAAAGGAGCTTGTATAGAAGAGGATCAATAATTAAATAATCATTAAAAGTTTAAAATCAAGAACAGGCCAAAGTTTACTATAACACTGCTATCGTCGTGCCAATCTATTGACCTAGTGTATCTTTACATGTTGATACATACTGGCTAAAGCTTTGCTGGGCCTATCTCTACCAACTCAGACTTGGAGCACCCACAAGCCGGTGTTCCATATATCATTTTCCCAATAATCCTATCGCGCTCCATCACCATCCCGATACCATCCGGGATATTCTCATCATAAAGCAACCCAGGAATTCTGTAAACCTGAGCCACGTCCGGGGTAGGCTCTCCCCACATAACCAGTCGGAACAGAGACCGCCGCCCACAAATTTTACATCTGATCTGACTAACACCTTCCATTGGGATTCCGTACTCTCGCAGGAACCAATCTGCTTCTCCGGCTGCAAGCTCCAGGCGTGACTCCCGTGCGAGCTTGCCTTCCTTGCTCAGCTTCAAGACCTTGATGAGCTTCTTCGCAATCTCTAACCTCTGCTGAGTTGTCTCTTGCCCTGGTTTCATGTCTAGCAACTCCCCGTACTTTTCTAGTAACCCCTGCACCTTATCCAGGTCATACCTCACGGTCGAGATAGACATATCTCCAGTTTTTGCGTCTTTCCATTCCATGTTTAATGCTTTCTCTTCGCTCCGAGGAAATATGCGATCCATCGCATCACATAGAGCTTGTGGATCCTGGCCGCTAGCACAGACTACCTTGGATACAATATAGTCCACGACCGATTCCGTATCTCCTCCGAAGTCGTAGTACTCAAAGGTCTCAATGATACCGACCGTTTGGAGTTTGGGCTGGATCTTGCCGTCCAGAATGATTGGCTGACAAGTCGCTTTCCTATGACATCTGCCCATGTCCCAGAGCTTCCACGTTCCTGTCAAGTACCCACGCAGCCACGGTGCTCGAGGGTCCAATTCTTCACCTGGTGATGGGATGAATAATAGCGGGGAGTAATCGCCCTGTTGTAGCGCATACGTTGCAAGAGAAAAGAAGTATTCAAAACGGTTCTCGATGAGAACAAGGGGATCTTGTTCTGGTCGGAAGTCAAGCATCTTCCCCAGAGCCAAGAAGTAGTCTCTTGTATATTGGCACTTCCGATGACCTAAAATTCCAATTGCCCACCCAAGAGTTCGATGCATATCGTGCTCGTTCTTCCATGCCTCCATATCTATCCATGAAGTCATCCTTTTCAGAGTCGTGTTTTGCTTCCAAATATCCTCTGTGACAATAGAGTTACTTCGTTTCTTGACCCATTTTGAGTGCGTAGTGTCTAGCTGATGACATACATCCCTGGCATAGGCGTCAGATAGCGTGTAGTCCTCCGTGAGAATGAGGACGGCATTGCTCTGAATGTATTCCAGTGTCACCCACATGCGGTCGAACCACCGAGATCGGATAATGGCCGCAAGGTCAACAATAAACTTGTTGTAGGGGGAGTCCTTGACCTGGCCTAAGAGATGGGTTGCCCCAATATCGTCCATATGGATTACTGTTGTTGCAGCATGGTTATATATCTCCGGTATTAAAAGGAGGAGCCTTTCCTGAACCTCAGGCCGCCGTTGTGGAACACTCAAGTAGTCATGCCAGACATCGCAACCAGGAAACTTGGCTGTAAGCCCCAGGAGAGTTCTGCATGGTATTTGGTAAACCAGCCTGGAAACTTCGATGCTCTCTAGTCGAAGGTCCTGCGCAGTGGCCACCGCGGGGTGCCAGGCATGTGAAATTGGAATATAGTTGATCTTTTTACCCTTTATACAAAGAGAGGTGTCTATTGAATATTCTCAGATTCCACGGCGATCCTGGTTCCTGGGTGATATCAATGACAGCCAGTTGTGAGTTGCTGTTCCCGGCGGCTATGGTTCGTATCGGAGGTTCCCCGTCGGGAAGGAAAGGTTTTTCGCACGTTGCGCAATCAGAGTCAAGGCCAGTGCCCCATACATATGATAGGAATGAGGACTGAAGGGTCTGTCGCAATTCGCTGCCGACATGGAATGACACACTAGGCTCTGGTGGTATAGCCAGGGAAGCAGTGCTATTCCCGCGTTTCCTCTTGAGATCTGTAGTACTTAACGCGATACTGAGAGAATTTGAGCCACTGGCATTGCCATCGGCAAAGTTCTCGCTCATGTCAAGTGCATTGAGTATGATTCAGAGAAAGGGCTTACTCAAGCTGACTGCTCGGCTGAGCCACTAGGGGGGCTGGCATGAGAAATCTACTGGCCGATGTAAATTGCCAATTAGAGCCAGCTATTTACAGGACTATGAAAGCCCGATGAGAAGACAAGCCAATTGCGCTGAAAGTGAGCATGATAATGAGGTAATAAGAGACGAAGATGAGCTGGCTGAAGTGAGATTAATTTGGTGGCTGGCTTGAGATAAGGAAAATCGCGCTAAGATAAGCCTAATCAGGAGGTCATGCGTTGTGTTAATCTCCTGTACAGTAAAGATGTTGAGCTGTAAACAGCAAAACGCTCTCTGATTGGTCAGATTGAACCCACTGCGCGATTTCTGTAGCTTGATAAGGTCAAACTGACCGCCACCTTCAATTGAAGAAAACAAGGCTCTTTCAATCAAAGCTGGAATGCTCGTTGTGACTAATTTACGCTTTGTACAACAAAAGAGCATTATCGAGTCACTAAATGTGCTTCTCAATTATAATTAAAAACAAAGTAGTATATTCAAGTGCAATAGATTAAGAATGGCTGTGAAGGTAATACACGCTGCTTGATAGACTACTTCCTTCATGTCCAAATCTCAAATTCAGATAACCCCCACCCAACGCCAGACCCAGCATTGGGTGCCTCAACACGCAGTCGAGAAGTCGATATAGAAGGAAACTTAATCTTGGTCTCAGCATTTGAGCTGATGGGCATCGGACTTCGAACCTGGTCCGGGATTGTTATCCATTCATCACCTGTCCAGTACTGAAGATCATAACTGGCAGGGATCCGTACACCATCAGAGTCATCGTAGAAGAAGAGCCGCACATTATCGACAGCTTCGACCTTGCGCAAGTCGATTCCAAAATTATCCTTTGGATTTGGACTATTGTACGAGGTCCAGCGGCTGTTTTGTGGAATCCCTGTTCGAAAGATCATTCCGTTGATGGCCCGCATGGGATCATCCGCCGGAGAAGTATATGAAGCAAAGGCGAGAGGAAGTCGAGGGTCTCGCTGACTATTTGCTGCGATGTTTACTCGGGAGGAAACGGTCGTTGGGAGAGATGGACCGACCTCAACTGTTAGAGGCCCGATTGTTTCTCGACTCCTAGCCAGCTGACCATCAACGTAGACTCTCAAGCCTTGGCCTCGGTTGTAGACTGAACCTGTCTTGTCCCATAGGACAGTGATAGAATGGCTGTGGTACGCCACGTTCTCAACGGCAAAATAGTTCCAGTTTGAAGGAGTCAGGGGATTGACAACTATTTCATCACCAGACTGGGCTCGCAGTCCTATTAGCCCGGCTAGGACATTGTCGACAAAGGTCGAGTGGTTATAATCTTCGCTGTGATTGTAGCCGTCATACATCCATCGGTCTTCATCAGGGTGATGAGCCTCAGCGACGTAGGGTTGACCATGTTCGTATTGTGTCCGAGCGTACCGATGCAGCATCTCGTAGTAGTCCTCGGCAGTGATGTAGCTCTGAGCTGGATAATTTTGGAGAACATTTTCAACCGCGGTCAGAGTCTGCGAGGTTGCAAAGGGCCATGAAGGCCCGTCCCATCGGCAACAGTTCTCTGCTTCATGCATGAACCATTTACTTCTTCTCTCAGCTGTAGTTGGGCCAGAATTTGAGAAGAATCCTTGAGGGTCTTTAAGCTGGGAAAAAGCGGCAAATTGGGATTCATCGCACGGCATGGCAAACATCCAGGGAAGATAACCCATGATTTCTCTAGTACCCAGCAAGGAGCCGGAGGGATTATCATCACGGGCTTGGTGCTTGTAGAAGTTGCTCTTGTCATCCCATAAATGCTTTTGCACGGCGATTCGCAGACGCTCTGCACGGCTTCGATATTCATTCTCGAGATCAGGGTCTTCACCCAAAGCAGCAATTTTTGCTATCGCGATGGCATCTCCATACTGATAGGAATTAATCGTTGGCCGAAAGCCAGCACCTCCATGATAGGGATCACTAGACTCATAGAAAGCAGCTGTAAACTCTGTAGCATCCCAAACAGGTACCTGCCAATACAGGCCTAGTGAGCTGGAGTAATGGTTATCCCACCCTCGATACTGCTTCACCAGATTCGCAAGCTGTCCAACAACAAAGTCTTTATCTCCCGTGACCAAGTATTGTTTCCACAAAGCAGTGGCACCCCAGAAGCTGTACTCGTGCGCCCAGTCGGAGGTATCTTTGTTGACATCGTCTCTCATTGGTTTGGGGAACTGGCCTGGTCCAGCGAGCCAATACTTTGCAATATCCTGACCGTATCTCGTATCACGTATCCACCGACCTTCGGTTATATGATGACCTGCAGAAGCCACGATACCACCGTAAGGTGCGCCATAGCTGACGGGGCTTAAGAACTCACTGGCCATGTAACCATACTCGGTTCCAGTGTAGACAAGGTGTTCTTTGTAGGTCTGCCAACGGTAGTAGTATACTTCTTGGATCTGTCTATCGGGTATTTCCAGCAGTGGAATGTTCTTCTCGAACCAGGGCCGATCTTCCAGGCCTTTCAGAAGCAGATCCCGATCGAGGATGGTAGTCCCTCCAGCAGACGACGACATGACGCGTAAGAAGCAAAACAGTAGACTAACTACAGTAGTCCTCAGAGTAAATGTCGTTATGTGCAGGATAGCATGAAGCTTTGGGAAATTCATGCGAATGTAGTAGAGTTATGCGTCAAAGCTATAGCTGATGTTGACGTCACATGTCTCGATGCTTATTCCGCAGTGAAAACGCCACATGCCAGTACGAGGATCCAGTGACTCAGCGTCCAGATTACAACAGCCTTTGTTCCATCCATTGACCCAAGCATGAGTAGCCATTCTCTCAGCCCTTCTAGAACACGCAATCTCTAACCCATCTGATAATATAACATCTCTTATTCAGTATGGAGTAAAGTAACGTAACTCGCGTGGTTCTTAGGGCTGCTCGTTATCTGTGGCGTTCGACCATTGAATCACTAGCTATTACGAGCTTAGTTGGCATTCCAATCTCTGCTAGCAGCAACACAACAAGACTTAACGATCAGATGATGAGTTGCACCTTTCCGTTTTAGAGTAGAAGGAGGGGTTCCTAGCCGCTTGCGTCACGAGGCTTTCTCTGAGCCACCAGACAGTTCTCCATTAAGCTTCAGGGCCTAGAGCCTAGAGGGCATCAGAAGAGGGTGAAGCTTGCAGACCTGTATAGGCGCTAAGTGCCAAATGGGCTAATGTCTTTGACTACTTCTAGCCTCCAGCATGCCATCATCCAATCACAAAACGTATTGGGGCTGTGCTTTTTGAACCCAGAGCGAGTGCGAGTTCGGTGACCCCATACGCCACGTTGCTATTGTTGGACACACATGCTAGGCATAGCTCGTGTCAAATCTGTCTTTCGCGCAAAGCTTACATCGCTCAAACCCGTAGCTTCACTAATGACGTTGTCAATTAAACTCTCACGCGCAATCCGTAATAGAGCTATGGATACGACTGACGATGATGGAACTTTTTGCGTGAAACGTAACAATCGTTTGTTGGAGTGTTCGTTCTTTCTGGGGAGATGAAGCAGAGGTAAGTTGACTTTGATGGCCATTATATAACTCAGAGTATCTTTCATCAAACCGAAGACATCACCAACAACCCATCACCTCCTCAGCAATTCTCACAGCCATGTCTCCTCAACTTGAGACAGTCCCTTCGCTCAATGATTCAATGTCTGATCTTTCTTTGCAGAGAGTGTCACACTGCGATACGAACGCCCAAGAATCTTTGGGTGGGAAAACAGAGAATGTCTTGGTTACTCTACCTCCAGTCACGTTGCCAGATCAAAAGGGCTCTGAAATGACACGCGACCTTCGATGTACGTTCCCTTGCTCGTTATCTGTCAAGCACCTTAACTAATCAATATTAGACAAACACGCTTTGACTTACCGAAGAATCTTCACCTTCATATTCATCACCAACTTGGCAGTCTTCATTGCCCTTCTCGTCACCTCTAAAGCCTCGATCCTATCAAGAGATGCCGCCAGCGCAGCTTCTGCAAACCTCATGGTATGCATCCTGTTTCGACAAGAAGAATTCGTGAACCTTTGCTACGAAATCGTCGTGCTGGCTCCTCATTCTTGGCCGCTCTGGATTCGGAAACGACTGGCCAAGGTCTTCCACTACGGAGGTTTCCATAGTGGCGCTGGAGTTGCTGCTACTGCTTGGTACATGGCCTATACCATCCTTGCAACTCAAGAATGGGCTGCGGACAGACAAGAATACAGGCTCGTCAACATGATCACGGGTTGGATCGTTGTTGCCATGTTCCTTGTCATTCTCGTCGCAGCTTATCCCAGCATTCGAAGAAAGTTCCACGATCATTTCGAGGCTTTCCATCGATTCGCTGGCTGGGTATCCTTGCTCGCATTTTGGGTACACAACATTGTGTCAGCTCGTGTTACGGCACATGAGTGGAATAAGTCTATTGGTTATGCCCTTGTGCGATCTCCCAACTTCTGGTGTATCTGTGTTACAACCTCGTGCACGATCGCATCATGGTCCCGATTACGCCGCCGTGTCGTGTACCCTGAGAAGTTGAGCGATCACGCGACTCGCCTTCACTTCAAGTACCGAGGAATGAAACCATTCTATGGTCTCAAGATCAGCGACAAGCCTATGACAGAATGGCACGCATTTGCTACTATTCCAGATATCGAGCCAGAATCTGGCAAGGTTGAAGGCTTCAGCGTTGTTGTTTCCAATGCTGGGGATTTCACCAAGAAGCAGATCATGAATGACAGTGAGCGAAAGGTCTGGGTTCGCGGTGCGCCTCTTCATGGGCTTCTCTATACATCAAAGCTCTTTCGTCGAATCGTCATTGTCGCTACTGGATCTGGTATCGGGCCTTGCCTTTCTCTTCTCCACGCCGACGAGACCCCTCGTCGTGTCCTCTGGTCAACTCGCGACCCTGAGAAGACATATGGACCAACTGTTGTCGGTACAGTTCAACGAGCTGATCCAAATGCGGTCATCTGGAACACCACTGAGCGAGGATATCCCGATATTGTGCGTGAGACTTACCAACTTGTCGTGGAGTCTGATGCAGAGGCAGTGTATATCATCTCGAACCCCAAGGTTACTGAAAAGGTTGTCTTTGGTATGCAAACACGGGGTGTCCCAGCATATGGAGCCATCTTTGACTCTTAGACGTTCACGCGGCAGGCATTGGGGTGCTTTTTTTGAGTTAGTAGAGATCAGTGGCTTTTGCATAGACTATAGATTATAAAAGGCACGATGGCAACATAGATTTACAGATCACCAGAAGAGCAAGTAATTATATTGCATGAGCAAGCCTCCTGAAATTTAACACATTTTTCTCTTAGTCCAAAAACAGATGCTGGTGAATCTCGAACAATAGGTATCTTAGGGCAGGCCCCAGGTCCAAGAAGTCATTACAGCATTATGTCTCCTACCCCATACACTAATACATTTACATATTGTTCCGGACGGCGTTGAATAGGGATTTTCCCTGAGGGTATAAGAAAACATCTTTTTAGCATCAATCTAGAAGTCACAGTACCTAAATACTCATAAATCCAGACTGAGCATAACTGATACGCCAACTCCGGTGTCGCCGAGAGAAACGAGACTCAAACGCCTAATATAACCTTATCCACTTTGTATTTAATAATTCATTTCTTTGGCTTCCTTCCCCAGACGACATAAAGAGGCATATAGGCATGAATGCGCGGGTTCACAAGATCTCGCCGAACATCAATTAGAGACACCTATAGGTCAGTTAGCAGTTGAAAGTACGTCTGGAATGCAGGCTAGCTTACCTCGATCTGAGCACTGGTTCGTTCAAACGCCTTGTTCAGGAGCTGATAAGAAAACCCCGATAGTCCATCGAGCATGTGATCAGCCCACATCCATCCTACTTGCTTGAGCCGTGAGTCCTTGGCCCAGCCGTTGATAGGCATCTTGATGATGCGTTGGTGGACATCCACAAAGCCAACCCGCTCGTAGATCTCTTTGAGCTTTTCGCCAAAGATGGCCGGACGTTCCAGCTTATCCGCCGCCGCTATCAAGTCGTTGCACCAAGTTGCAACCGGGCCTTGAGGATCAAGTGTATCGTCGTCGCATAAAGGAATGCAGTCCGTCTCTTGCGACTCAAACCAGCCGCCGGGTTCAAGCGCATTGAAGGCTTGCTGGGCTATCTGCGTCTCAAAATCGGACCAGCATCCAGAAGTGCTACGCGTATGAATATAGTCGAACTTGTGATTGAACATCCACTCATCGCTTCTGTTGTGTCTTGGTCAGAACAGTTTGCGGATATGGCGGATATGGCGGATGTTGCGGAAAGGGACTTACGAGTCTTCAACGTAGAAGTAGACGTTTGGAGGCACGTCGTTTGGTTGAATGGGAGACAGGTCTGTGCCGATAATTGTAGCATCGGGGAAGATATCACCCATCTGGATAGCCCAGTCGCCTATCCCTGTGGCAATATCAAGGATATTCTTCGGGGGCCTTCTGGTAGAGAGCGGCGCCATATATAGCTTGCCTTTCATAATCATCTTATAGCACTCGCCCATGATTCCGAGTCTCTCTTGCTCTGTATTGTCATTAGGGAACAGATATGCTGTATAGTAGTGAATGGTCAGTCAAATATTGTGAAACTGCAAAGGAACCTGGTTTGCTTACATCCAGCACGATAAGCATGATACGTGCGACCAAACTCTTCAGGAAACGTCTGCACACTATCCGTCAAAGAAGCCGAATCGTCCCAGTCCTCGACCTGGATAAAACTCGACGTCGCTGATGAGGCATGTTCTGCTGAAGACGCTGATCTGGCCGCAGACTGAGCCTGAGACTGAGATGAGAAAAAAAAACACACCAAGTCAGCTCGCTGCAACGTGCTCTCGACATTGGGACAAGTTTAGCCTACATTAGCTCCCAAGGGAACAGTGTCTGTCGCCCTCAAGTCAGTCATCGAGGGGCAGTTGAAAGTGAATTCCCCACTTCGGGCATTGACCTCGTTTCCACCGCGGGCATCTCGGTCTTGGCCCTCCAACGGCTGTTGGCTCTGTTGGTCCACCATCCTGTCCATGTATCGACACGACGACGTGGTCGTGTATATGTTGGTTGGCTCGGTTTGATATGGGAAGAAATTTGATCATAATGCGGCTCGGGCCCTTTGGGCAAATCTTGGTGGTTGGCGAAAAGACTAGTGGCTGACTGGAAATTAATTCCTCCTTTTCCGATGTTAGCGTCAATATTTCTGCAAACAGCCATTTCGCGCAGCGACAAGAGCAGCTCCAGCCTTGAATGAGATTAGCTCTTCTAAAAAAGCATTTTCTAAAGAAAGTAAATGCTGCAACTAGTTAGTATCTAGAGCCTCTATGTCGGGATAAGTAAAACTGCCATTTTAAACTCTCACTAAGAGATATAGTAGGAGTCCTCTATAGATTAAACTGCTACCCAAATGTCTGGCATGTTATTCGTCCCGCTTGGCCGGGAATTCTACCGGTTCCGTGGCTCTGGTAATGTCTTGTCACACTTGGTCCATGTCCCTGGTACTTGAGACGAACACGTCACGCAAAAATGAGAGGGGGGACCCGACGGCCTCGGATTGGCCCGGCTTCCACGGAGCATGGACCATCCTCTTGAGACCTGTTCGTGAGGCCTGGTGTGGATGCATCCATACTTCGGCTGTTACCGTCCCCTCAAGGATGCTTATGCACTTCACAACCAACACGTTCAGAAAATGGCGCAAACCGCTGCTTACACCTGATAAGTCATGTGGTCTATCAGCAAGGCCAGATTAATATCACCAATTACAAAAAATGGTGGAATGGTAGACCAGAAAAGATGTTCTGTACTAACAGCCCCCGCTTTGCTTCAGGGTAGTCAAGTTGCTTGATTATAGTGGCAATCTAAAGTCGCTGCTATAGCTTTAGATATGGTAACCTTGCCAGCAGGGTTGCGAATTTAGTCACTGACTAATTAGTCTGACTAGTGATTAATTCTGACTAGACTAATTAGTCAGTAACTAATTAGTCTAGTCAGTGACTAAAATCAGTTTTTTTCTTTGACTAGACTAATTAGTCACTGACTAATTAGTCTAGTCAGTGACTATAGTCAGTTTTTTTTTTTAACTAGACTAATTAGT